>JAYMSP010002525.1:0-23751 GCA_036897095.1 Plantago elongata
CGGGATGAGACATAGTCGACCGAGACCGACTGACGGGATGACGGGAAGACGTCGCCGCCTCGCCGACCGTCCGAGAGAGGAGAGACTGCCGACCGAACCGATGACGGGTGCGTGGTGACGGATGTCGGGTTGTGAATGACTGAAGGGGTGAGGAGAGTCAGAGAGGGAGACTGAATATCGGTGGCTCGTGGCCGGTGAATAGGGGATGAGCTGCCTGGCCGCCTTAGCTTTGTGCCTTTGTTGAATCAAATGAGAATCAGAGTCCAGAGAATGAATGACGGCTTCTGTGAAATTGGGTTAGGGTTTTACAAAGGCTGAGGCAGAGTTGTTATTTACTTACAAAAGTTTTTGGCAGGGAGGGGGATTTTTTTTTATTTGGGATTATCCGAAAATCCGACGGATTTAATCCGATCTGATCCGAAATCTGAAAAAACTTAAAAATGACAACCTGAAATTCGATCCGAATATAGCAAATCGGATCGGATCGGATTTTCGGTCCGGGTTTTCGGTTTTCGTTTTTTTGGTCACCCCTACTCCTGATGGTGGCTCACAATTTCAACATAATTTTGACAGCCTAGTTGCTGTCAACATTCTGCTGTCACTTCTTTTTCATTTTTCTAATAGTGAGTATATATTGAAATTTGAGTATATATTATTAGTCACATACTTTTGTATGAGGTCGTATCTCGACACATCAATTCAACCTAACATATTTATATATAAATATTATATGTTCAACTTCAAACATTATATGTTATTATATTTGTATTATATGCATATTTTTAACAAGTAATGTTTATAAATATGTATTTGATATTTTATAAAAAAATATATGATGATTGATTTGATCTCGTGGGCATACAATCTCTTATATCAATTACTCAAATCCAATACTTAGAAGTTAGAATGATGCCTTGAGTACCCAAAACTCGAATGATGTCTTACAAATGTAAACCATACATCCCACCAAAAGACAGCATATTCACTAGCTAGGAAATGAAGAGAACAAGAAGACAATAAGTGGAGTAGCAATTTACACTAAAGATATGAGAAGGCAAATTATATATATACTGCACTTATTATATACATCATTTTCTTCCCTCCGTCCTGATTTGAAAGTATCGCAAAAATCAGACACGAATATAATTGAATAAAGTAGAAAAAATAGTGAATAAAGCAAGAGAGATAATGAATAAAGTAGTACATAGATTTTTTATTAAGTAAATGAGACTTCCAACCCAAAACGGACAGCTCATAATGAAAGGCGAAACTTCCAAACCGGAACGGAGTAGTACGTATGTTTCTTCGTTCCACCACAAGCTTCTCATTTCGGCACTCGGTCACTGATCGGGTTGAGTCATGCAACCTTGTTGGTGGTAGATGAAAGTCTGTAATATATGCTGAAGGCCTTTGGAAGAAAAACAGGCAACAAGAAGCAAAACAAGTTAAAACTCCACATAACCATATTAGCCACAGCCAGATAAAACCCCCTTCCATCATCTTCCCTGTCCATTTCTACCCTCATCCACTCCACAATGGTAAAGATCCTCTTCGAATTGAAAAACACAGGCACAAACACACGAATCGGCAATGAGAATTTACCCGTAAACGAAACTCCCTCCATGAACACTTGACCTGCTAGTAAAAGCAGATGAGGTGCACTTGATTTCACTCTCTCATTTTCTCCTACAAAAATACCTTGAATAATGAAGGCGATTGGGAGGACTAAGCCGATGATTGCAGCGAAGGAGACGTACATGCCGAGGATTCTGGTTTGGGTTTGGTTGAAAACGGGAGGGTTTGGTGAGGAGTTGGTGGAGGGAAAAGCGAGTTTTGAGAGGATTAGCATGTAGATGATGGAGAAGAGGATGAAGGAGAGGTCGAAGATGGTTACCATGTTGTTGATGGAGAGTAGGGTGGCTATTATCAGCATGGTGATCTGCCGGAAAGTTAGGATGGCCATCTTCGGTTCGTTTTCGGTTATGCTGGAAGTTCAGTGATATGGTTGAGGGGAGTTGTAGAGATGTCATACGAGTGGTAGATAAAGATGCGCGCGTCTTGCGAGTGTGGTGTAATGAAGCTATGGCCGGCCGGGAAAACCGGTCTGGTCCGTCCGGATCAGATATGGAGTGGAAATTTTAATTATGGTATAATTGATTTTAGTGCAATTTTATTGAGAGACTAGAAGAGTTTTAATTTTTTTCTAACTGTTAAATGGTGATTTAAACTCTCGACCTTTTGGTTGGAGGTGAAGCGTATTAATAATTGAGTTGCACTTCGTTGTCACATTAAATATTTTAGTAATAATATCGTTGATATACATTATATCTTTGGTGAAATATATTAATTCTATCTGAAACAGCCAAATTCCACATTTGCTTATGATGATGGTTCTGTGATTTATAGATATTGTCAATGCTTATGAGAGCTAGATTCACATAAAGTAAAACACACCAATAAATTGAATTCAAGCATTAAAATTTTGCTTGTATATTACAGTTTTGCTCCCTTGTTGTCCAGAGCAACAAGGAAGGAATTTGACAATGTCAATTCTGGATCTTAAACAACTCAAAGTTACACAACAAAAGGATCATTAATCTCACTGTAACAGTCAATGCCCATATACACAACAAATCTATATGAACAGATTGGATTCTCAGCATCCAAACAAGTGTATATGATCACTACTATAACAGATAAAACAATGTACAATAGTTGCACAATCATTGTTCCAATTCTGGAAGGCAGAAGCTACTACCATATTAGATTCGTTCGCCCCCTCCGTAGGTACTTCTCTCTATAGACTACAAGAAGCTAAGGGTTATGGAACTGATATCTAACATACCACCCTAACTAGTTATCCCAAAAATTTGTACGCGTTTTTTTTGAAGAAATCTTCTCGTCTCCAAGTATCTAACTAACTGATGAGTTTCCAGATTGAGGATCATTAGGTAGTTGACGAACAAACTGTCCTTTCACACGTGGACGCTGCTCTGCCAATTTTTTTCTGCTTTCATACCTCACCTGTAAAGAAATGATAAGATTGATCAAAACGTGTTCTTGAATGGGCAGGGAGTTCCAGAAAGAAATGCATCTCACTAAAATTTTACTGTAACATGATTGTAGACATAAAAGATTTTATTTTTATGAATCACTTCAGAATGAACCAGCACGAACTAGGCGTTGGAGGAAATATTAGCATCTTATGTACATAATTGACAGCTGAGTGTATACCTTCTTGTCAAAGCATCTGTCTTTCCTCTTCATTCGGAACTTTTGCAGAGCCGCCTCCCGCAGTAAGGATCTATGAGAGGCTCCCTCATGAGCAGGCAACGACTCTTCATTACACCCATCGGATGTGACATTGGCAACTGAAACTGAATTGATCTTGCCATTGTTTCCAGATCCTGTAACATGGTGTTGGCCTTGATTGGAATTGCAAAAACTGCTATTGCCACTTTGATTATTCAGAGGAGAGACATTCCCTCTGCCCTCCAAGTTTTGGGCTTGTTTGTTATCAGCTTGATCAGCAGCATTGCTTGTCCTCTGATCCATGCGGTTATGAAACTGATACAACTGGGTGATAGATTCTGATTGCTGTGCTGTAGCCGGACTGGTTAACGGAGATGCACCTGATGGTGTACAGTACATTTGAGGAATTACAGAACCATAGGCATTAATGTCAAATCTGACACCTCTGACCGGAATTGGCAGGGATATTTCTCTTTGCTGAGAATAAGGCAGTGAAATCTCAGATGGTCCTGGGTGGTTTGTAGCCACAGAAGCATGGTGGTTCTGATGGGCTATTGTTTGGCCATGAGTATCGGAGGTATAATCTGGGGTGTGATTGGAGAATTGTTTCTCAGAATTGGTCTCGAGGTCTTTGTTATGGTTACAGGTGCTAGGCGAAGAGGACACGTGAAATGGCTTATTTATATACCTGCATATCCATTGTAACTCGGTCAGATAACCAAATTTATTTTCCACAAGTAGGTAATTGAAAGATCATATGATATCTAAGTACAAATTAACAAAATACTACCAAGACTTGCACACGAATACACCAATATGAGTGATTATTTTCCACATGAGCAATTTTGCTTATAAGAATTCATTAAGTTTCTGTTTGAACCTTTCCTTTGATACTTTCAAATATGTCCTATTTTTAGTAAACTCGCAGGGATATATATGTGAATTGTGATGCTATTGACTTATTTTTAGATTTGCTGTATAATTTCTTGAAAAAGTAAGTAGCAGCAGCAGTACTAGATATAAAACTCACCGAGAAAAGGCTGATGCACCAGAATGATTCAACCTATGTGCTTCATCATTCGCTTGATTCGAAGAGCCACTGGGATGAGATCTTTTTAATGACAGGTCCAGCGTGGGCAGGACATCAAACTTATTTGTACTAGAATTTGGTGCAAATGTGCCTTTGAGGTAACTATCAAAAGCTCCAATGAAATCAATGGCTTCTTTTGAAGAATTAATCCCAGAATTCTGACCGTGCACATTAACTTGTTCCCAGCCGATGCCAGAATTCATGCCTTGTCCTTGTTCAGTTGGATCATGTAAAGTGGCTGCAACTTGTGATTCTGTTTCAAAATGGGAGTTACCAATGTGTTAGGTTTTATTTCAAAGTTGAGACTAAAAGGAGAATCCATTGAGCAAATGAAAACCGGCAAGACAGTACCTCCAGCCTCGTCATCATTTGCGTCTGCCTTTCTGCTTTCTTGACGGCATTCCTCTTGCATGGGAGTATTACTAGGAATACATTTATCACTTTTTGGTTGTGAGGGGCAATGTGCATGTTTAGTATTCATTCCTTCAGTCTCTGCATCAGGTTTCGTGCACGAGCTCTACAGATAACGAGCATAAAGGATTACTTCTATTATAACTAAATCGACAACAAGACTGTTGAGAAAAGGATAACTATTTATACCTGAGCATCGCTTCCTTTCTCAATGCATTCCCTGTTCCTCTGCAACGACGCTATGTATCCACTGGAATGATTACTAACAGCATTATCAGCAGTAGCTTCAACTTTCTGTTGAGCTCCAGCCTCATCTGGTGGTCCAGGGCCTGTAGCGCTACTCGACTAACATCATGAACAGAAAAACTCAAGTGAGATTGAGTAATGGAATCTTAATTATATTTACTCGGAAAAGAAAGATATAATTTGAGAAATGCAAATTCGGCTTACAGCTTGTTTCCTCCACACATGCTGCCACAGATTCCTCAGCTCGTTCTTTCTGAGTGGCTTGACAAGAAAATCAGATGCACCTTTCAACATGCATTTGTAAACCGTACTGACTGAATCATTTGATGACATCACTGCATTGCCAATCAAATTTATGTTAGAACCGACAATTAATTGAAAATATTTGAACTTGAACAAGGTTAGTGCCAAACAATTTCACGTACTTATTACTGGAATATTTTTGCAGACTTCATGCTCCATGATCAAGGATAGAAGAGCGTATCCAGAGATTGATGGCAAATCGACTTCAGTTAAGATAAGGTCAATGTTATGCGGCCTTCCTTTCAGAAGTTCCCAAGCTTTCAGGCCATCAGAAACTGCAGCAACTGTTTCGAGAGATAAAAAGAATTAAGTACTCCATCTGTAAACTCGCAAAATCTACATTCTTCTACCAAATAAGCAAGTCAACAATTACGCAGCTCGAACTTCTTGCTTGACGAAATATTTTCTAAAAGTGTAATTATAAATATGCTTCAACAGGAAAAATATAATTCACGGGCTATGTTTGTGAAAAGTCATCTCATAAATCTTATCGCGGAGAGCAAACAAATGGCCACATAAGAAATCTCCCACAGATGGATATAGTGAATAAGGTTTTAAATGATTCTGGTTTGCATCAGGGTTAGGCTGTCAATTAATGTAGAAACTATAAACCAAGGCAGTGAAAAGACCGATCTACATATGACCTATTACGGTCAAACTTCGAACAAAGAAGAACTTGTAATGTTTTGGTTCACATAGAAAACATATGGATCTAATACCCTAAGAAAGCTTGTGAAGTATAGAGAGAATCCTGCTACCTATGTGAACTCTAGTGTCCATAAATCTTGAATTACAGTTCTCCAAGGTACCAGAAAGACGGCAAAACTTGTATGAGACTCTCTGACAGCTAGACAACCTTAAGAATGAACAAGAACCACACTCTACCGCCCAATTGTTAGGCCATATTCCTCTAATTTGCACCCGTTTTAACGGGTAGACCGTCTAACACAAGATTGCACGGACACAACACATGAAGAGGGCCTAAAATAAAAATAAAAATAAAAAAATCTATGGAAATTCAAGATCTGCCAACTAGCCAACTACAGATTGATGTTGAAGAGAAAACTTCCAGAAAACATTAAATTACCAATAGAAATTGCGGCCAATGTAAAAGATGAAACAAAGGAGCACAAACCAACCCAATTCTCAGAACAAAAGAGTATTAACATTCATTTCAAGTTTTCAACACAAACAAGCTGATCAACAAAGTAGCTACAAAATCCAACACCCAAAAACTGAATCTTGTTGCACAGCAAAGCAATCAAAGTAGTCAAAATCACCAAAATCCCAAATTGAACTAATTAATATCAACATATAGCAACACAGAGCCAATTCATCTGATCATTATACAACCGGAAAAAATCGAATCATTGATACAATTGAACCCAAAAAACAGACACAGACCTCTGTAACTGCATTTCCTGAGTAGAGCAGCAATAATCTGCCTAGTAGAAACATCAGACTCCACCAACAGAACCCTGAGCACCATTTTAGGCAGAAACCTCTCCCACATCACCATATCTCCTCCTCCTTCATTGACTTGCTCTGTTTCTCGAATTTCCATCGCTGCTCCTCCTTCGTTACTCACCACAACTTCTCCCATTCTTGAAAAAGCTTGTAGCTTTGTATCCCCACAAGTCCAATGAATGAGAGGAATATCTACCTAGCAGCTCAAGTGGAACAAGAAGATGAAGATGTCGCAAGAATATCACCTAGTACTGCTTCCAGAACAGAAGAAGAAAGTAGTAGTAGTAGTATTGCTCTCTCTATAGATTTCTTTCTTTTCTTTGTTTGTGTTGTATCCTAATTTCTACTTGGTTTTTCAAGTTTAGTAGTTTATGCTACTTTTTTCCAAAATATCACAAATTTGATGACCCCATCAACTATTGGATCTTTTCTTCAATCTCTTCTTCTTACTTTGTTTTTAAACCTATACCGCCTCTCAAATCTGATGGCTCAGATTCCTCCAATGTGTGCCTTTCTTGTTATTTCCTTACATTTTGCTTTATTTGCACTTTACTTGCCCATATCTTTTCATTATTGCATTTTACACCCAACAAACATACTTCAAATCTAAATATCAATGTGCAGTGTGTGCTTGTCTAGTTGTCTTATTCATGCACTCACATGCTACTTGCAATGGATCTTTTTCATCCAAAAAATCTCATCAAATGAAACTTTTGATATTTTTAACTACATAAATGCCTTTAGATATTTCCCCACTTGTTATCTTATATTATTACAATATTACTTGTATTTATTTTACGCTATTATAATATATCATTGCTTAACCGAACGAACAAACAAACCAGTTTATTTATGATATGTTCTCCTTAATTGTAATTATATGAACTGAAATGTAATATGAAATATAACTAAACAAAATTGAATTGTATGAGTTTGCATACGAAGAGAACAGAACCTTACTAAACATCTTCGTAAATGTAGTACTTGTAGGTGCAATATTAGTATTTTAGAGAGGCAATGAAGCAAAAAGTAGAAGCTGATGAGATGATAAAAAGGAAAGTGACAGAAAATATCTAGGAGACTATAATGTATGGCCCAAAATGGCCACGTCCCCATAACATCCAATCGAAAAGTAAAGAGCTATTGGTTGTGGTTTTCAATTTTTTTAATTATTAATTAATATAAAAAGTAGGAGTTGTAGTTTCCCAAAGATATTTGGTTGGTGATTGTATAAAGCTTTAATTTTATAATTAATAATTAACCACCAATGACTTGTAGGATCAGTGGACTATATTTAATCTCATACAACCATTCATTCAAAATGTTTGAGGATTTGATACATTTTATGTGGGTCCAGGACAAGAAGATATTTTCAGGCAATGGATAGGACCGTGACAAGTGGGCTTGCAAACATTTCAGATATTTTCACTTCTTCTCATTGTGCCGTCCGACTTGTCCTAATTTTACTACGTTTTCTTTTCGTAATAGCGGTTTATGTGCCCTTTCATTTTGAACTTAACTTTTTGTGAATTTACATATAAATTTTATAAGAGAAAATGATAAAATAGTCCGAGTAATAAACAAAGCAGAAAATGAAATACTTAAGACTATATTCTCTTTAACATAAAATCCATTCAATTTATTCAGTTCAGGTATACTTAATTATAATTTAATATATCACACTTCCGTTTAGAAAATTACGATTAAAGAAAACAGAGACTAAGTATTATAGATATTGATAAGATAAAAGATATAGTAAATAAAGTAGAATGCAACAGGTTGAATTCGAGATGATAATCTATGTATATGCTTGATTAAACTGTCGCGTGTTACAGGGGTACCTAAATTGGACACAATGTCAACTTAAGGTATTAAAATCGGACAGTAACAATTAAAAGTATTTTTTTTTTAAATGTCACAACTTAGAGTACTTTTTTCAAAATTTGCCCTTTCATATATTCAGGAGTTTGAATCAGTTAATTTCACCTTATTTGATAATATAAGATTAATGTAGAATTTATTAACTGTTAAGAGAATAAGTAAATCAGGATTTAAGTCGACAATGAACATAGAGAGTTGTAAAGATTATTAAAATTTTAAAATGAATAAATTCAACATTTATGTAAGTTGAAGCTTATGCCAATAGTCAAATGTTAAATATTTAAGTTTCGAATATATAATGAGCTAATTTATTAATAGTACATAGAATTGGTTGGTGGGAGTGGGAGTAATAAATCAATGAGTTTGATTAATGTTGAGAGTGGATTTGTAAGCCAAGATTGTGAGATTGGATGTATCTCCACGGTAGTGACTCTGAATGGAGAGTATAAATGTGAGGCTGTCAAATGTTTGTTTGGCACATTTTCTTAATTCATGTACAATAACATGGCTTGCCGATTTCTCAAGAAAAATAATATATGTAAACGTGGTTAGGCAAATTTGCAAGCCACAGATTAGAGCCGCCTAATTTCAATTTTCGACACTTATTTCCAAACTACTCATTTCATACCTAAAAAATGTGACTTGTATTATCACGTAATGATATCATCTCAATAGCCAATAATGAGAGACTTTCAGATCCTTCAAATTGTTTTTCTTCAAAATGTTTTTATTTAACACTTTATGCAACATATCTTACAAAGAAACACGTTATGAAACATATTGATCACTACTCGATGTTGGTTCGTTCGTCCATTTTCATCGTGCATGATATTTTTTATCTGAATTCTACATGTTTCGTTATTATGATATTCACTCAGGTCCAATAAAATTTTATAGATTTCTTTAATTGGAGTACTATTACAAACTTCCTAACCCAAATTTTAAAAAAAATTATCCCACTCATTAATTCTTTATTATTTATCTTTTCTACTTTATCATATTTTCTTCATTTTCTCACATACTCCATCTATCACTTATTACTTTATAAATAAAATACCCCACATAAATTAATATAAAACTATTATTGTTTAATTAGAGAGAAAGTAATCTTTTAGAAAGTTATTAAAAGAATGGAGGAAGCAGTATTTATTTAATCTAATTTTCATACTATATAACAATATAAGCATTATGTACCGCTCTAACTCAACCCTCCTAATCTTAATGTGGTGTTATCACAATTTATCCCACTTACATGCATCACTCATTATTGAGTTTGGTGGTCATTATACGTCAAAGCTAGGAGTAGAGTCGGGATTATGAAGGATTGATATTTATTGGGATTATTTCTTATGATTTTTAGAGAATTACTAGTGAAATGTAAAAACGTTTAACATAGAATTTGAGTTGAATTATATTAATTTCAGTAGTACTTTTGTGTAAAAGAATTATGTAACAATTTAATTTGAATTGAAATAATTTCACTTTAATTCTATGTTAAATCATCGGATAGGTGAAATTTGAAAAAAAAGAGAAGTTAAATAGAAGGGAGCCATTTTTAATTATTATTGTTACAAGTGGTTGTGTAAAAGAGAATATGATATGAGTGTTTAACACGTAGCGAAACATGTCAACATTGATCATATGACATGTGTAGTAGATACTTAAAAATTGTCCACCACTAATGACCATCGGAACGTGCAAAAGAAAATGTAAAATGAAATTGAAAAAGAAAAGTGAGATGTTTGGATCTGTGGTTCATATTTGAGAGCAGCAAACAAGTTTGAAAATTGCAATAAAGTCAGAAACATGAAAATATCTTTACACTGCTTTAGATTTTTTCAGATTTTTTCAAACCAAAAGATATATTGATAGTTATGGTAAAGTGTAATATATAACCATCAAACTTCATAAACTTAGACGCATAATTTTATATAAAAAGTTAAAGTAATAATAAAAAATGAAGAATGTGTGAAAAATACTTTTAATGTTAAAATGTGTAATTTTTATCTAGAGTTGAGATTGTTTATTATTTATTAGTGGTGGAATAATTTTTTTTTAAATAATGTACGAAGTTTAATTAAATAATTAAAAATAATAAATGTATGAAGTTTGCTTGGACCGAGGAGGAGGTATAAATCTCACACCACATTGGCCAGCCACCCAGCATAGTGGCAATAGATGACGTTGTTCTTTACACCCTAATCCCATTAGCTCTTACTTCTGAATCATCCATTCATGAGACTAGGTTTAATTATTGATCAAACTGAGAAATTTAGTTTTAACTTCTCTATGATTATATTTCCGTACTTAGGTTACGGTTGATTCATCCATACACTATAACTACTAATCCATCGTGATGCTATACTTTATATTGGTGCATTGAGCTTCAAGGAGAAGACGATTAAACAATCGAATTGAAACAACACACGAAGAAAGAATGGAACATGACAAGTAGGGTGTGGAAATATCTGGTTGAGAAGAAGCTGCGAAGATGTCATATTTGTTAGAACAAGGGTGATGGAAGTCCGACTTGGTCAAGTTTCAGCTTTTGTGCCACTTTGGGTGGGCAGGTATGATTTCTATTCTTTTGTCGCGATTGCGAGAAGTATTTTATGTGCTTTGATGAACCCGCAGCCGCAACTCAAGTCACTGAATCATTAATTACAATCTAGTTTTTAATACCCTGAGGTACTCAAGGGGTTAAAACTATTGTGATTTAACCTTCAATTTCTTGAGGTTGATTTTTGTTTCCTATGATTGGTCTATGTTGTTTCGTCACGGTGAGATCTAGCTTTTAATACCTTGAAGGACCTTTGATTACGCCTTAAATTGCTTGCCAAGTGACCTGAAAGATGGCATAAGGTGTAGGGGTGTAGTTAAAAATGGGTCTAGAGTGGATCTATAGTGCTTCGTCACCACCGTTGTCGTGTTGGGCATGTCTAGATACTACCCAAAAAACGGCTTGAGTGACGTGAGGGTTGATGGGATGTGTATAACAAATCAGTACGCACAAAAGGGAGGACTTGGGTAAAATAGACACTACCGGACTTGTGCCTTGGAATTGATGGTGGATTATATCCTAGTATGAAACTGATCGTGATGTGTAGATCCATTATTTTTGGAGATCCTTTATCCTACCTGCGGAATGAGCAGACCGAGAAGCTTTTGAGTAGTCAGATGGGGACATTCTTGTGGTTCTGAGATACTTGTATAATTTAAATCTTTTGATGTAATCACTTTTTGGGCACTGTGCTAGGTGTAGAATGTTTCTTGTTTTCGTATGGATGATCTGTTTCCTTTGTAATTGTTTCGTCGAAAGCACCTCTTGTGTTTTTAGTTTTATTATTAATAAAAAAATTTAGCCGTTTCAAGAAAAAGGGTGATGGGAGTCAACAATTGAGGGGTTGTTTGTCATACTGCTGTCTGCTGGAGCGGCCATTTTCCCACTCAAATCGAACATTTTGTAAAAAAAACTCAATGTCAATTGAAAAAGTCCACTCAAATTCTATCATAATCAGTCATATTTAAGATATAAGTCCCATTAGTGTGTGGTATGTAAATTGTCAACAAAGATTATATTTTATAATAAATGATCGAGTTACATTATAATAACGGAAATGTCCGAGTATAAGACTTGAAAGATGTATAAGGCATTACGAAAAGATGGCCATGACATTACTTGGAGAAAATTGTTCTACAAGTCTCTGGAGTTACATTACAATTTACATTATGAATGGCTTGTATTAAAAGATTGGCCACGCGGGAAAGGTTTTATGATGTGGTATGTTAAGTGTTGATTATACTATGGGGAATCGAAATGAACTTGCTAGACTGCAGTGCTACCAAGAACTACATCAGTAGCAAGTTTGTCAGAGAGAACTGGATGCGTTAGGTCATGTATCAAGAGGGATCTTCGGCACCTCTCATGGTTACGATTGCGGATTGGGAGGATGTCTCAATCTGCATTCAAGGAGTGTCCCTCTCGACAACGTTCAGGGTGGTCAATAATCTGGGTAACATCGATGAGGTAATCCTGGGGATGTCGTGGTTAGTAGATGTGGGACCAGTCATCATTGATGGCTTGAGAAGATCCGTGATGCTCGACCTAGGTAGGAATCGGTTTCGATTGGAGGCTGAAGGATTTAATCGACAACTGGACTACACGGTAGGCGATGCGAGTTCCATGGCACTAAGCATCTGTGTCGGTGAATGTTGCAAGTGCCATCCTGGTGATGAGCTTCATGTGGAGGAGGAGTTAGATCCCCTGGTAGCGCATATTGCGCTCAGCTCTATGAAGTGTGATGCTAGTCGGGAAACCTTAGGCCGCATCGGCAAACATGAGATCTATGGAGATGGCAGAGGATGCAGCAAACTGGTACTACATCCATGAAGATTGTTGTGCACCTGGAGAAGTTGGACCCAAGGTACCTCCGGCCGGCTATACCCCACCTATCATCGATTTGACCGATCTGGTTCGGAACAGGAAATTGCGGTTTACAACAAAGGAAACTAAATGGCTGGCTGAAGAAACCGATTGACCCCACCGGCCTAAAGGGAGGCAAGCGAACTATTGAGACTTGGGGACAAGTCTTGTCTTGAGGGGGCGGTAATGATGGAAGATGTTTTTTCTTCCAGTTCGGCCCGCTCTAATGAAAGTGGCTAGAGTTCGCCTAGGAGGCGCAGTAGTGGTGGAGTATCTTCTATTTCCTTCCATTATCTTTATTTTAAGCATTAGGATCTTTTGGTTATATTCTTAGAGCCAGAGATCTAGAGGTATTCAAGAAATCCCCGATTTCTCTTTAGATAGTAAGGCATGTAAATCTTTAAATATTTCAGCAAATCTCTTTTACTTATTTTTTTTTTAGAGCTCTTGACTACATGGAATACTCCTGTCAGGTAGCAAGTATAAATAAAACCTACGGCTTAACCCTAATTAGGCGAATATTTATGAAGAAAGATATTTCCACCGAATCTACCGCGTTGCGTGTACCGGCTAGGTCATTCCCTATCCGCGACCCTACCCCTTTAATGGGCGAATCCGCTTTTATGAGCACCAAAATCGCCACTACCGTGGCAAAAGGCTCGGTAATCCGTACCACGAGTTACCCTCAAAAAGTTACGTCCCATCATAATATGAATTCCCTTGAAAAAGTTTTCTGACTTTGATTTGAAATGATAACTGAAATATCAACAGAAAGATGCAAAGTTTCGTTTAACGTTCCACTCAAAGTTTCTACGCGACAACAGAATACAGATTTCGTTTTATGAAACTTTAAATGTATTAAATATGCAATAATGATGCTGTGCAGTGAAGAACGAAAATCAGAGTTATAGTGGTTCGGTCATAAAAGTGCCTACGTCCACTCCCCAAACGTGTTTATTCTTGAGTAAATATCCTTGATAGACCACTTTCAACCTACAAGTACTCAAAGAAAACTACATTGTCCTTCCCTCTTGATGCACAAGGTTTTTTTAAGTATTGTATTGATAAGGTTTTCCACTTTGCACAAGTGTTTCTTGATCTCTCTTACGGTTTCGAGAGTTGTCCAAATGAGTTATTCTGCCGATCTTGTGGCCCAACTTTCACCCTTTTGTATCTTTAATTTTTAACATTTGATATCCGGATTGAAAACAATACATAGTCCAAACCGGAAAGTAGAGAGTGCTATTGAGATTTTTTTGATGGGCTGGATCATTTCCAACTTGTCACTTTACCCTTGACGACAATTGACACTATGAATAACTTCAAAATTCATAAGAATTTTCATGATACTACATGTACGGGTACATACATGTCACAGAAGCTGACAAATGAAACTCACATGAGTCTTATCCATATGACGTTGGATATTGGGCCTGGTATGACACAATGATAACTTCGTCTCGAGCTTAATTTTATGTATCTCGTGTTTTTCTTTACTAAACTGAAATTTCCTTTGTTAAACGAAAATGCATTTTTACCTATTCACCGTCTCATATTATTTTCAATATCTTTCACATTTCACTGAATCCCCAATATCTTATATTTTATTTTTTATCGTATCATCTTAAAATTTATATCCGATTTCATAACACGAGAAGTTGAATCGATCATTGAGTATGCCTTACGTGTCCAACCATAATCTTAATCTGGATAATAATTCAATTCATTCAATCAATCTGCCCCTAAAATACCAGCACCTCACTGAACACAGTTTTCCAAAAAACACTTGCCTTTTCCAAGAAAAAAGAATCGCTAAATCATCAACTGCAAAAAGGATAATTCACTACAGTTCTCAATTCTAGAACCATCATCATCATCCACAACATGACTAGCCTAATTGCAGCTCCTTGTGTTCGAACAAGCTTCAATCATCAATACCACATTTCCTGTTCCTCTTCCTCAGTAGCATCATCTTCATCATCTGCTTTCTTTTCCTCGAGGGTTTCTCAGTTTTCTCAATATAAATCCACTTTTCTTGGACTACCCTGCAAGTCCACTCCTTTTGTTTTGGTTAAAAATGGCGGCCGTAAAAGATTTACTGGGGTTAGAATGTCTTGGGATGGTCCTCTTTCTTCTGTCAAGTTGATTCTTCAAGGCAAAAACTTGGAGGTACCCTTTTCCTTTTTTCTTGCTGTTTCTTTCATATTTGGGGAAACAAATAATATAGAGTACTTGTTTTGTATGTGGGTATGTTTTAGTTTGGTCTAAACTGTCTTATAGTTCTTGATGGACCTCTATGTTTAGTAGTATGATGCAAAATGTGGTTTCTTTCCCCTAATGTTTAGGAAAGATTGAATTTTTTTTGTAAGAATTTCACTGTATGATTACTGAATGATGTTAGGCTATGTTCAGATCCATTCCGCTCAGTTATATTTTACTATTCTACAGTTCAAATCCGTTCAGTTCAGAAAATTGCAGTCGAAGATAACATAGCCTTACTAGACTTTTTGTAGATTTGTTTAACAGTGTTTGTATTGTGTGGATAATGCAGTTGACTCCCACAGTGAAGAGTCATGTGGAAGATAAGTTGGGTAGGGCAGTGCAGAAGCACAGCCATTTAGTGAGGGAAGTAGACGTTCGATTGTCGGTTCGTGGTGGAGAGCTTGGGAAAGGTCCTAAATTGCGAAGATGTGAGGTGTGCTATTCGTATATAACTGAAAATTATCTGATACTATTATATATACATTGCTTGCTACCAATTAGCTTCGTATATGAAATGCATTGGGTTGATTTTAGGTCACGCTGTTTACGAAGAAACATGGGGTTATTCGAGCAGAAGAGGATGCGGAGACACTTTACACCAGTATAGATATGGTGGCATCTATTATCCAGAGAAAGTTAAGGAAGATTAAGGAGAAAGATACGGACCATGGCCGTCATATGAAGGGATATAACAGGACAAAACTTACTGCACTTGATTTGGTTCCTGCTGCTGATGAGGTAGAAGCAGTTCCTGACGCAGAAGATGACCACGACGACACCATCATTGAGGTTCACTGTCTTTTGCTTCCTCATGAGTGAACTTTACTGTTATATGTTGTCTGTAAGCATTGATCTATGCATTGCACATAGATTTCATGTCATTATTGGATCCTGCACCACATAGATTTCTCTGAATTATATGCATTGCATCAAAAGCTTTTCATTGTTTTCCGCATGGAAAGATTTGATTCAACTGAATTGCTCGATTGTCAATCTGCATTGGGTGATCATAAAATGATCTACAATGACATTGATCTGAATAATTGATTTCCACAACATAGCATTGCCTTTGCTGATTGAGTCGTACACAAAACCAGTTCTTCATGACCACTAGGAAAAATCCATCTTAACTAGTGTAAATTAGAGTGGTGCTCTTAACAGTTCGGGGGTTGTGAACTTGTGATGTAAGTTACACCAGCTAGCATGGCATCAAATGGGTACCTTGTGCAAAATAGCCTGTATCTTACTTGTAAACTTATGTTTGCAGATCGTGCGCGAAAAGTACTTTGATATGCCTCCGTTAACTGTTTCTGAGGCAATCATGCAGCTGGAAAATGTAGATCACGACTTCTTTGGTTTCCGGAATGAGGAAACTGGTAAGTCAATATGGGTGTGCCTCTGCATATACCTCTGCTATAAAATAGTTGTGGAGGGTAATGTATTAATTCTGATACTCTGCAGGTGAGGTGAACATCGTGTACAAAAGGAAAGCTGGTGGTTATGGACTTATAATTCCCAAAGGAAATGGTAAAGCAGATATGCTGGAAGAACTAGTAGTTGATACAGCTACAAACTGAAAAAAATCTAGTTTCAATCAAAATATCTGCACCTTGCTCGGAACATATAGTAAATCTGCTTATGGCCGATGTCAGAAATGATCACGTGGAGTGTTTTCTGTACAAGGTGCAAGTTGTAATGAAACTTAGGTATGAGCTGGGACATGGTGCAGAACTGACATTTTGATGAACGTTTTGTATATATTGACATGAAATTCTACATGAGTTCGCCTTCTTTACTGAAAAACTTCATGGTTTTGGGTTCTCCTTAAGAGCTCATATGTTGTTTTGGAAGTGGGATGTTTTATGCTAGTGTCTTCTTGATCTTGTATGCTGGGAATGCACTTTTTGATCTTGCAGCCAGTGAGTTACAGTACGTTGAATGTAATGCTGGGAATGCAAGTCTATGTAAACAAATGTATTTTGCTCTTTTAGATTATCAAGTGATTCTGAAAAACACTTTCAAGCCTCTTATTATTTTCTCCTAAAGCAGAGTAGCAAGAATTGAAAAATGGAAACAAGACAGAATAAAAATACAGTATACTAAACCTGCAT
Source organism: Plantago elongata (assembly GCA_036897095.1). NCBI lineage: Eukaryota > Viridiplantae > Streptophyta > Magnoliopsida > Lamiales > Plantaginaceae > Plantago > Plantago elongata. The sequence goes on from JAYMSP010002525.1 coordinate 17,447, forward strand.
GAGCATCTTCCCAAGTCCTGGGCACAACTCCCTGTCTCCAGTTCGCCTTCCACCAATGACGTGTCGCTCCTTCCAACTGGAAAACTATCAATAACCCAATGGTGTCCTCCAAAGCTTCCAACTAAAGTTCCACTGTTCTCTTTGCTCGTTTACAAACTTCGGATGTCGTAAATTAAGAAAACACTCCACTTACGGATGTTTTGGTTGAGATGGAGCAGCTCGGTTAATAGTAGCATGTCTGTAGTGCATCTGTGAAAAGTGAAAACGTTGCATCACATCCATCAATCCATCACCCAGTCCATGTTTGCTTGATGATTGTTTGTCCTTGGCTTGTTCACATTGTCCAACCGTAATGGCCCGAACACTATCGAAGTAATACAAGCATCTTTAAATGGAAAAAAAGTTTAGAAAATATGTATTCCGAAAATCTGCATGGACATGAAAGTGTACTGAAAGCCAAGGTCCTAAGGGATTTTTCCATTATCTTGAAACCATAACAGCTTACATTTTGCTTATTGGATGTTTCAATAGACTACATTGAACACAGTAGGATTGAAAATTTATGTATACAAACCCAAAAACCAGAGAGATATGCAGTGTACCTGGCACACCCGGTTTCCTTTAGCAAACACACCACCATTTCTGGCAATTTTACATGATATGCTGGCAAGATAATTCATGGAAAGACAGGAAAAACATGTACATTAAACAAGCTTGATTCAGAAGATACTCAACAATCAAATTTTTACAGGTTTCAGCATGATGTTAACGTATCTTTTCACTCTACTTACATGTAAACAAATTTACAAGAGTTTAGCTCCATTGCCACTCTCCTCAAACCTTTTCAGTTACAGAACCAATTTCGAAATTATCACATCCTAATAAAAAGCCGAGACACAGCAAAAAAGATTGCGATAGAAACAATGAACAACTCCACTTCTGCACTGGTAATATTAGTTGGTGCGGACAATGTCAATTTTTGTACCTCCCATCTAACAGACAACCTTTGAGATTTCACCATAATTTGTAAACAGGATTTGACAGCACTTGAGGAACAAAGGGTAAATGTGAACATACTCTAGAACATCCCAACCGGGGAAGAGATGTCTCATGACACAGATTGACCATTTGAACCTGTGTATTCTGTTTTTAAATAATGATTTCACCCATGTCTAAAATCACGCTAGCAGTAGACTTTCTTTTACTTTTCCTTGAGAATCTCGCAGCAGATACACTCAGGAGCTTGTTAATCGACATCCCTTCACCTACAATCTCTCTCTTTACTTCGTACCGCTGTTTAATCCGTCCATCAAGCTTGTAACCAAGAAATGCAGGAAAAGCCAACAACTCTCCTACTTCACGGCCCATTTCATCAATCAAATAATCCAGTTTCTCTTCTAATGACTCATGATTGTACTGTAATACTTGCGGATGTCTCTTGCTCATGTCAAGGATATCTTCACAAGTCAATCCATAATTCAAGAACAGTCCAATCACCATTTGCAAATTCTTAGCGCTACACCTGGTAACTGCTCCCATTGCCAACGCAAATTCTTTGGTTCCGTTCTTGTACCCAATCTTTGAAAGAAACACTAATTTAGTATCTAGATTCGCAAACGACAAGGACAGAAACAATGGCGCTTTGTTCAAGAACTTAAATATGTCCTTGGATTCCAAACCACACTGTTTGAGGATCTCAATCCTTGGCTGTAGTTTCCGCTTCACACTAGCACTAAACAAACTAGGATAAACAAGAACAATTTTAAAAATCTCCTCGTAACTAAGACCAGCATACGAGTTCAAGAACTCAACATGATTTTTCAAATGATCAACAGTATAAGCCAACACAAACGGCAACTTCCGCAAAACAGCTCCTGTTGCAGCCTCATCTCCCCCACTCAACTCCAATAAGAAACCAATTCTTGGCATCAACTGAACCTCCAAATCATAGTTAAGAACCGCAGGGCGACGGAGGATCAAGTCCACACCCCCGAAACGTCCCAAAAACCCAAGCGTTCTATTAAAATCATCTAGTGACCTGGAACAAAACACCCTAGTCAAGTTGACAGCATTAAGCACATGAACAATCCTATCTTTGGGAATCCCATAATCAAGCAATAACCTCACTTTCTTCTCAAACCCCAACAACAATTTACATTCCGAAACAATCAAAAGCCGCTCGACCTGAGCCGGAACAAGGCTACCTTCCAAAGCTCCATCACCGTGAAGAATAAATGACAAGAATGCACCAATTTCTTGAGACGTTAAAACGTGTGGTCGCCTAATGATAATCCTAGACAAAGCAAGACCAGTGACACCAGCAGCTTGCAGAAGATGGATTCGAGTGCGAAGAGAGTCGAAAGGCATGAAATTGAGAGATGAATTAGCATCGAGAATGAGTTGGGTGTCTTTTTCATTGAAACCCATTTGAAGAAACAAGGAGAATAGCATTGTGGTACCTAATTAGAGAAGAGAAATTAGTACTAGTTGAGAATGAAATCGTTGATTGATTAGGGAGATAGAGTACTACTTACTGGATTTGGAGAAGACGGTGGTTGTGGAGTGATCGGCATTGGCAGTGAGAGCGGCGCAACGGAGACAAGGGAGCTTACGGAGGCGGAAAAGGGGCGGAGATTTTGAGTGAAACGACGGCGTTTGGATTGAGGGAGAGAGTAGGTGGTTCAGACTGGAAACAGTAGTCATTCTTCTGAGTTCAGATGATGAACAAGATAAGCTCTTTGCTCTTTCTTCACTCCTTTTTCCCGGTATGGTCTATTTCTCCGTGCTTCAAATTACATTTAGATTCGGCATTAATCTATCGGAGTTCGACCTTTTGAACTGATACGATTATTTATAAAATTTAAAGATTAGCTATGAGTAAGGTGTCCCGTTGGTTAATTAGAGACGGATAATCTAATCTTATATAAAATTTACCTTTTTAATAATAAAAGTTAATATGATATATTAGAGAAAACAAATCATTTATACTCTATTTATCGATGAATCACATTTATGTCGTTATGTAGCAACACACCATAGACGGCCTTTTACAACATATTTGGCCAAACTTGCAATATGTTATCAATATGTATGTCGTTTATGAATTTTCTATCATTGATCAGTGACAACAACATTTAAAATGTTATATAATTCTCTTCAAAATCACGCCAGTTTTAAAGTAATAAGAAAATTACTGTATTAAAATAAAGTAACTGTGAAATGAACGATATCGGTCCTAACTTATAGTAAGAAGTAAGAATGACGACCAATCTCCCGACAATTCGGGCCATCGGTAAGGTCTAGGTCTTGAAAAATATACGGGTCAAATCGAACTTAAAAATATTTGCTCCGAATCATTGTCATTCATCCCTACATATCATACCGTTTTAATGTAATTTCGGATAGATTTAAGCTCTGCTTATCACTACGTTTTTAGCTACATGTTCAGCTCTATAAATTTTTTTTAATAATAGTTCGTTACGTAAATACACAACTTATTAGATAAACTAGTTGAAAAAATTAATTATTCAGATAATTATTTTTCCAGTTGATTTTGCTAAACGTAATCCCCAAGCTTAAATATAGCTGGTAGCCTCCGTGGCAGTATAAAATTCAGTTCGAAACTCTCTCGGTCAAAATGAGATTTGTGAAACTGTACTCCACAATTCCAATTACCACATTCCATTCCCATAATCCTATCCTATCTCGCGTTTGCTGATCATTTCCAAGTCCACCTTGTCTGTAAGGTGAATGGTAAAAAAGTGAATGCGAACTAGAAAACCAGTAAACGGAAAACCTGTACACCTGTCAACTTTACGGCTTGTCCAAACTCCCAAAAAAACCACTAACTTATGTCATTGGACATTGGCGGTGGTAACCGTATCTCCTACAACAGAACAGACTCATCTCCGTTATCTATCTTTATCTATCCTTCTATCTTTTTTGGATTTTATAGCAGTAATAGTATACCCAAACCAAACCCAACTGTTTTTTCTGTATCAAACCACCTTCAACAGTGGTTTTCACCTTCAAAGTTTCCGCCTTTAATTTCTATCTTCTTCTTTAGTATACAAACCTTGCTTCCTTTTCACTTTTGGTTATGGGTTTCCTTCTGGAGCTGCCAATTTGTTTTGGGGGAGTGATTGTTGTAGTAATTACCTTTCTTTTGGGTGTGTTAGTTGGATGGGCTTGGAAACCTAACTGGGTTGCTTTAAGGAACTCTAATCTTCACCTTTCAGCACCTCCTTCTCATGCCAATCTTTCTTCTGTTGCTCCAATCCAGAGTTTGGATCCTTCCAGTTCTGGTTTGGGTGCTAATGGGTTGAAGCCTGAGGTGGTACCAACTGATTTGGCAGCTACTGGCAGGTAGTGAAGTTCAAGAAACGTTTCTTTCTTTCTTTCTTTCTTTTTGTTTATTACTTTGATTAATTGTTAGTTCTTTCTTGCAAACACTTGACTGTTTGTTATCTAATATTATATGGAAGAAGTTGTTGATGCATGTCTTCTTTACCTATTAGACTAGGGCTCAAGTTTTCTTGTCTATTGAGCATTCAATTGTATTCATGGAAATTGCCGAGGAAAAGTAGCAATTATTGTTGAAGGCTTCTGATGATCACTGGTTTGAAAGATAGCCATTAAAAAATCCAAGGTTTTCTAAACTTTGGTTGGATGATATGTTGGTTATGCTGTTTTTAAGTGTTCACTTAAGTTTGCATGTGTGTGTTTAATGTGGTTTATATATCCTAGTTAAAAACTGCTACATTTCTAGCTTTCAGTTGAGTTGTCTGTGATATTCTCAACTTCTATATTCATGTTTCTATAGCATGTCAAAAGTAAAAGATAAAGACAATGTGTTTGTTACCGACGAGGATCTGGGACATTTGTACCGTCTGGTTGAGAAATCGGACGGTGGTCCAGCGTGGAAGCATATAATGGAATGTTCAACTCATAATATGAGCTACCAAGCTTGGCAGAGAGATCCCGAGGTTAGTACATTGCGACATCTGAGGGATCATCACCCAAAAGCATATTTAAAGCTCTTTTTGTACGTAAAATTGTGATGTAGTATATCTTTCCTTATCATATAAATTTGATATTCTATTTGCGATTCATGTTTCTTTATCGGGGTTTGTAGACTGGCCCACCTCAGTATTGTAGCAAAACTGTGTACGAGAATGCAACTCCTGAATTACTGAGGGACTTCTTCTGGGATGATGAGTTCCGGCTGAAATGGGATGATATGCTTGTACATGCTGAATTGTTAGAAGAATGTCCTGCGACAGGAGCGATGGCAGTTCATTGGATACGGAAGGTACGGTATTATTGCAAATACTGACTCCCCCTCTTATTTTACTTTCATGTTGAAGCCTTTGTTTGCTTCTGTGCAGTTCCCATTTTTCTGCAGTGACAGAGAATACATAATAGGCCGTCGAATATGGGAGTCATTTAGATCATACTACACTGTTACAAAGGTATGTGGATGATACTTTGTACTTGGTCAATTTGGCAGTGTAACTAGATTCTAGTAGTCCTGATAATTTACCTTATTGATTTCACTCTGAGAGGTTTAATTTTTAGAGTGTTTTGAGAATCAAGTTCAATTTATATCGTGATGTTTTGATTGCTTATGTAGCACATGTTAAATGAGTGGTTTCGGCATAGGGATAAAAAAAATATCGTGAACAGATTAACTTTCTGAGAATTAACGGAATTTGCTCAGATACCGTTATATTTGGTTTGGACCCGTTTGCATTGATGACAAATGTTTAGTAATGATTTGGTCTCCATGTCGTACTTCATGAAACAAATCAAAGGTTGACATTGGATAGCTACTTTTTGGAAAGCTTTCTTTTGACATGGTTATCAGAGAATATATTGATGTCAAGTGGGGTTGGTAATGTCTCTTGCTTCGTTTCTTTTCCTCCGTCACTGGGGTGGGTTTGGCAGCAGAAATGTCTGTTTGCACACCGTGTCACCAGTAATCGTAGGACTAGGATGTGCTGTTTGGAATAAAAATAAACCATTTTGTTTGGTGTTATTCAGGCCTTAGCTGGTTGGTTAAAATAAATGCATGAAATTGGAGAAACCATCATGTTTATTTCAGTCATTAAAAATTATCATATTTGCAAAAAAAAAATTGGGTGAGTTAATACTACCAATCTTCGAATAAGGTTGGTTAATAACTATCCAATAGGACAGTTGGTTATAGGACGTAGTAGTTTTATGTATGTCTTCCTGATTCGTTTTTTTTTTTTTTTTTTTTTATTTTTACTTTCCCTCAGATGGGTTTGTGGAAAAAACCCCGG
>JAYMSP010002526.1:0-23751 GCA_036897095.1 Plantago elongata
ATATATATATATATATTTTATTTATTTATTTTTTTTTTTTGTAGATAATATTTTTAAAAGTTTTGAATTTCGACCTCCCAATTTTCGAAAGACCCTCATATTTATAGTTTCGTCCCGTCTCGAAAGGTTGAAATTATACATTCGCCCCTGATTAGTTGGTCCCCGTACATGACAACAAACGCCCAATATATGCTCGAAGAGGACATTCAACAATTAGGGAGTTCAAGTGTAGCGGCAGTAACAGCACCAATATATGCACGCGAATATCACAAGTCTATTATTACAGTTGCATCTGATACGGAATAATATAAATGGTTAAGAAGATTACGATTATGAAAATTTCAGTCCTGGACCGTTGGGAATGAAAAAGAAACTTTGAGAGTGCTAAAAGATGAAGGATCCTTTCGAAAGTCTCTTGTCGTGTAATTTTAAAAGCAAGCCATGTATTATCATGTCAACATGAAATGCATGAAATGCAGGTCTCATGATTATAATCTTCATATAATATTCATAGAGCATGATAATATTGGTACTAAAACATTATCAAAGCCAAATCTAATACTTCATGAATTTGTTCCAAATAGTATAATAAAGATTTTCAGAGTACTTGCATACCCCCATTTTCCACAACAAAAATTTAGAATGGATGTATTTATTTGTCACTATTCATTCAACCCGTTTACGACTTCAAATATGTAACGTAAAAGATACATCACACTTTATAATAGATTAGCTTGGTAAAATTGTATAGTCAATGATGAATGAATGCATTAATATCTTTACTTATTTTAATAAAAATATTAAACGCATGACAACTTTTACTAAATGCAGATTGCATTTTCATATATTATAAACAACACAATAATTATTATAATTCATAAAATAGTCCTTAATTATAAATAATTACAATTTTACCTAAAAAACATCTAAACATATTTATTTGATCCAATCATATTATCCGAACAAATAAATTGATTTTTTTAAAAAAAACACGAAGAACGAACACTAAGATCCATTACCGGAGCTCCGACCAGGTCGGAGCTCGCCAGCTTTGTCCAAGCTCCAATCGGAGCTTTAAAAAAATTTGAAAAAAATAAATGCCATTGACCTGGTTAGATTCCGTCCTGGTCAGATCGAAGTTAAATTTTTAATTTTTGTAAAATTATTTATGTAAAGTTAGTTAATTTAATTATTAAATAATTAAATAAATATTAACGACTACGAATATGAATTATAATAATATAAAGATCTTAAATTTATCATTATTTGTAATGACTACTGATTTTATAATATTGAGTTTTGTTACGTTATGGTATCGTAGTATATATATGGTCATTTATTTTTGAAGTAGATATGATAATTTGATAAGTTTTATAAAAAATTGTACTAATTTTATATTTATATAATTTGTTGAATTTATTTATATATAAAAATCTATCGTGCGTTTAATAAAAACGGTAACAAAATCAATTTTCATTCTTATATTTGATCTACCCTTTCAGTAAAGAAGGAAAATATCCTTCTTTCTTTAACTCTAATAAAAAATGACTGTGATATTTGAAATTGAAATTGATAATCCCCGTCAAAATACCTATTAAAGGTCGCACATAAAAGTACGGATTACATTTTAAGTAAAGCATTGACACGTGCTGAAACGCAAACCACGTGCCGCAACACATTAAACTCGGTGTACGACCAGCATCACGCATTGTACATTCTGAGTGAAAATATCGTGACTGTAACTAATTTCACTTACACCCAGTTGTTAATTTCGTTAATAACACTTTTCTTTCCCGGATACTTTTCTTTCATCAGTGAGGCAGTGAAAGGAGAAATCGACACAATAATCAAAACCCTTAAAACCCTAGCACTGAAAATCTCCTCGAACCGAAACCCAAATCGATAAATTGGCCCTCTTCTTCTACTTAAGGTCATGCACATCGATCGCACCGATGAAGAAGAAGAGACCTCTAGGAAATCCAACGCGTTACGGAATCTCAGGGCCAATTGTGCTTTGAATACTTCGATAGCAAGGCTTTCCGGTTCATCGCGATTCATACCGCACGAGAAGGACTTCCATTTCTACGACAATTTCCCGGAATTCAAGGCTCCGGTGAGGGAAACCGGTGAGAAGTCGACACACTTGTTAAAGGAGATAGGGGAGCTGCAGGAGTTATTCGGGAAGGTTATTGAGTTTCCGAGTGATAAGGATATCGAATTGGACGACGACGTGGCGTACGATTGGCTGGAGGACGTGAACGACGAGCTTTTGGAGAGGTTTGATGTGTGTTTGGATGAGTTTAAGTTGACGAGGAAGAAGGAAGAGGAGAGCGGGAGGAGGATCATGAGGAGTGGTGATGATGATCATGAGTCGGGGGATGGGTTTCAGGTTGTGTCTGGGAGGAAGAGAGGGGATCAAGAAGTCAAGGTGGCGATGAAGTTGAAGCCGAAGATTCCGTTTCATATACCGTCTATCACGAAGCCACAGGATGAGTTTAAGATTATTGTGAATAATACGAACCAGCCGTTTGAGCATGTGTGGTGTCAGAGGAGTGAGGATGGGTCCAGGCTTGTTCATCCGCTGGTGAGTTGGTTATCTGGCTTTCTTGCTTTTCTTTATTGTTGCTGTACATGTTATGTTGTGAATGTGCAATGAAGTTGATGCATAAGTGTATTGTTAATGCGTTTCTTGGCAAATTGATACGAATTGCATTGATCAACTGTTTAATGCCTGTTGATTTCAGCAGTGCCCCATTGTCATCAGTTTTCTGTTGGTAAAAGGCACAGGTCGATTTAGTTGATATTTAAGCTGAGTTCCAGAGTATGTAATTTGATGTCATTTTTTAAGCTGAGATGAGTAATACTACTTGTCTGGAAGCAGAAATGATGGGCATATAGCGCCCTTGATAAAAAAATCAACAAACAAGTGGGTGAGAGAGGGGGTAGAATCACTTAATGAGGGTTGCTTGCGTGTACTCTTACTTATCTCCTAGTTGTTTCATATGGTGTTCATGATTTTACAGCGTCAGAGTTGTACCTTTATAGACTTCCCCTCAGAACAAAAAGTATGTTTATTGTTTTTGCATAGCTAATTCTTAGTCCTATACCTGCAGGAGAAATTGTGTGTCCTTGATTTTATTGACTCCAGTCAAAGCGTTGCTGAACCTGCCAAACCTCCTCCACTAGAAGATACGCCGTTCAAATTTGTGGAAGACGTGAAAGAATTGAAACAGTTGGCCAGCAAATTACATGCCGTGAATGAATTTGCAGTAAACATTCTGGCTTCTAATCTCTAGTGTTTATGTTGATGTCCCTAGTCGTAGAATTTATGATGAAACGATTGAAACCCATTGGAGAATGTTCTTCATACTCAATATTATTGTTCTTATTCATTCAATAAGATAGGCAGAATGTCAACCCGTTTCTTATGTTTTAAACGTTGAATTAATTGATTAAAGTTATGCATTGCCTTCTGCTTCTGAAAGGTTGATACCCCCTCTCCCTGATGTGGTCACTAATAAGAATCTGTAATTAATGAAGGTTGTGTGTGGGGGGGGTGGGGGGGGGGGGGGGGTTATATATATATCAAATTTAAGCCTGTTTTCCCCAAATGTCCAACTATTTTACCTGTACAACTATTTTGCAGGTGGATTTGGAACACAACCAGTACAGATCTTTCCAAGGACTGACATGTCTGATGCAGATATCTACAAGAACAGAGGATTTTGTGATAGATACTTTGAAACTACGCATTTACATTGGTCCACATCTAAGAGAAGTGTTCAAAGATCCTACTAAGAGAAAGGTAATTATGCACATGTTTATTCATCACACTTAAGTCTTGTGGTTGGAGTTGCTTGTCATGATAATGATCCTGCGTTGCTTACAAAGGTGCTTCATGGATCAAATCAAGACATTTTGTGGCTTCAAAGGGATTTCGGCATATATGTGTGTAATATGTTCGACACTGGCCAGGTTTGTAGGTTGACCTGATTCTGTGACTAAAGGCGATTGCTTCATTTACATTCTTATACCTGATAAATCTTACTGAGAATTCCATGATTTCACTTCTTTAATACCCTCGTTCAATTTCGAATTTGTACTTCGTACGAATCTATTCCCAAGCTGTATTAACACTGGAGAGCCATGTGACTGTTTATCTTAATGTGCATCTTGATTATTTTACTGTCTAACTTTTCTACTTGGGACCTTTTGAAGGTATTTTGCTTTTGTACAGTTGCTTTTATTTTATCCAACTTTGGATATTGGGGAAGTGTTGTTTTCATGTCATATGATGGCATCATGTATGTAAATGGATCATGTCGAATTGTTTGGTTGCTACGTGAAACTTCATTCTTAGGAATACCACTTTTATAGGGCCAAAGTGACAATCTATGCTTTGAACATTCTTAGGAATACCACTTTTATAGGGCCAAAGTGACAATCTATGCTTTGAACATTGAAGTTGTGGTTTTGGCAATGTAGTCACTCATCTGCCAATACCAAAGCAGGCTAGCCTCTAATAGAGATTCTTAGCAATTGAGGCTGTGAAGATTATTGGTGCAGAATTAGATTTAAAAAATCCTGATAAATCCACCCCCCCGCACCCCCCCCCATGACTTTATGTACTTGAGTATGTGTGTCTTTGTGTTTGTAAATTTTTTATTACCCTTTTTCTTCACCAGCCATTTTTCTTTTCTTCATCTTGGCTCATTTGTTCTTTGAATTAAGTTTGTTTTCCTGATTCTAAGCTGATCACAATCTGTTTTTATTTGCTGACAGGCCTCGAGGGTGTTGAAATTGGAAAGGAACAGCCTTGAGTACTTATTGAATCATTTCTGTGGAGTTATAGCAAATAAAGAGTACATTTTCTTTCTGTCATAATATATATCTGTCCTAAAATGTAGATGTGTATATCATTTAGCTACCCCCTCCCTAATTATAAAATAACTAAAAACACACTCAAATACGTCTAGAGGAATGTAATAGTAGCAGATTGTCTTATTTATGTTGGTTTTTTTATAGATACCAGAATGCAGATTGGAGGCTAAGGCCGCTTCCTGCTGAAATGATCAAGTATGCTTTCTCACAAACATTACCTCTTGATTTTCTTTTCCTGCATTTGTTTACCACCGTTAATGGCAATTACTTTTTATCTTAGTGCAAATGAGGTTATGTCATCAGTTGGTTTCAGATATAATTTTTGTGGACATCCTGCAAAATTTTGACAGAGTCCGAGTCTAATCAGTTTGGAAAACAAAGATCCAGGGCATCTCATATATGCTCCCACCTCTGGTGCATCTTTAGGATTGCCACATCAACAGAGGAACAGACCACTCAATTTCTTAAAGTCATACTGTTGAACACAGTTTCACCATCAGTTACTCATGGTCGAAATTATCAGTTTTTTTTGGTTTTAAAGTTCAAATCTTCTGCAATTCCGCTGGAAACGTATTGTCAGTAGATCAGTCATCTGTCAAAGTTTGAATTTTTCTTGTCATGATTTACCAATTATCTCAGAATTCTGTGAGTATACGTAATGTTCTGATATGTTTGGCTTCCGTTGATGCACTTCCTTTGTTTTATTTCCCCCTTTTATTTATGTTAAATAGTTAAAGCATTAAAATGATTTGAAGATAAATGTCAAAAGGCTAACTGCTGGTTACGTCCTATTTGCATGAATTATAAGGCATCTCATCTAATGCCTGATGCAAATGCTCTTAGCAACATATATACACATGCATACATGTTGAGTTGTTGATATGTGGTGCCATCCTACACTTATTAAGATATATAGAATAAGAGTTTACATGGTATTGACATTGATTATATTATTTTTTCTGTTTTTTCAGATACGCCAGAGAAGACACACACTATCTGTTGTACATCTATGATGTAATGAGGACAAGGCTGCTCATGTTACCCGCTGAAGATGATAGTTCTGACCCTCCTCTCGTTGAGGTGAATACTTCAATATCCAGTATGTCTTTCAATGAGATTACTTGAATTTTCTCTGAAGAAATGGAATAACTATATATTTACTGGAAATTAGTTTCGAGGAATGATTATTAATGCTCCTGCATACTTGATACTCTAATTAAATGATCCCCTGCTCCATATTCACCCTTGTCCTCTTCATGTTTGAGTTCTGGAGAATAAAATGAAATTATTGTTTTTTGTGCAACATAAACCTGCATATGCTCCGTCGTTAACTTTTATCCACTCAACTGAAACTTTTCAGTTGAGTGGCAGTTAGGGTTTATGACTTGCTAGTTGCTATTGGGTATGATTAAACATGACTTTGAGATTTTCATGGCTATCTGCAACATAACTTATCAAGAACACTGTTCCCTGAGAATTAACTATTGACTACGGAAAATATATTTATTAAAATATGATCATCTTGGGTTTGGTATATTGACAAAAGGAGGTGTATTTTTACCCCCTTACCCTGGTGGCACTGCAGGCTGCATAATTGCTTTTGTTGTTGGCACTTGGCAGGTCTACAAACGAAGTTATGATATATGCATGCAAATGTATGAAAAAGAGCTTCTGACAGAAAGTTCATATCTCCACATTTATGGGTACATTGTAATATGTCTGTCTGATTAGTGGTCAAACTGAATGTTATTAATTGTGAATTCACTGACATTTAGTTTTATTTGGCATAATGCAGGTTGCAAGGTGCTGACCTCAGTGCTCAGCAGCTCGCTGTTGTTTCTGTAAGTTTTGGTTCCATTTTCTAATAATACAGTTCTTGATGTTCTTCATTACACTGGCCGATCATTGGTTCCAGTGTTTTTTGGAACATGCAATAATAGGCTCAAATACAAATTTCTTTTCCAAAATTTGAATATAATCAATAAAAAGTTTTGTTAACACCTGCATGGCTTGTACCTTGTAGGGACTCTGTGAATGGAGAGATATTGTTGCTCGCTCAGAAGATGAGAGCACTGGTTATGTTCTTCCAAATAGGACTCTTATTGAAATTGGTACCGTTCCTATGATCTACTAAGTGCAACTCTCTGGATCCTCCAATGGAATATAGATTTTATGTCGTTTCACACAGTTCCTATTTGCCTTCCTCACTTTTGTCCTCCCTTTGAATGGTATTCTGAAACAGCTAAGCAGATGCCTCTCACCACAAACAATTTGCGTCGGCTGTTGAAAACCAAGCTTCCATACATAGAACGGAATCTTGGCTCTGTTGTTAGTATTATTAGGCATTCTCTCCAAAATGCTGCTGCTTTTGAGGAGTCTGCTGAATATCTCAAGCAAAGACACTTGGAAATGGTAAGTATTGAATAAATGAACATAAAAAGATATGTAATTAGGTAATATGATGTATCAGGTTCATTTAATTGTAGAGTAGTTTCACTTATTTCTCTAGCCACTCTTTTCTAATGACAGTTTGATCCTCTCTATCAGATAAATGAGAAAGGGAAACTAGCTGCAGAACAAGCTGAAATGGTGCCTTTGGAAAATACTGAGGAAGTGGTGAAAATGGTTCCGGAAAAGAATGACACTGGAGCCAAGGATATAGGAAGCTCTGGTGTATTATCACCAGAATTTCCTCACATGAATTTGTCTCACTCAGTAAGTGTTTTGCATCTTTGTGTATAGATAATTCAGTGAGAAATGATCCTTGTGCACCTAACTCATCTACTGTTAATGTTAAATAGAAGTATCTGGCTGCAGCATATAATTAAATGATCTTTTTCATTTTATCTGTTATCGTTTTCTCCCCTGCCCTTAACCCGCACAAGTCTGCCATGTCAATGTACTTAAAAATTGTTACCTGTGTATTTTTAGAGTGAGGTAACTGTTCAAGCGCTTAAGAAACCTAACCGAGGATTTGGGGCATTGCTTGGTGGTTCAGCAAAGAGAAAGTTCGCTCCTGATAAAAAAGTAAGTTCCATGTTGCCCATTCAAGAACGCATTCTCGTCTGTAGAACACTCTACATATACCATCCGTGTGGCTTTACATGTGCTTTTCAGTTGTCAGTTACTAGGTTATTTCTCTATTGATATATAGATTCTACATCATGTAATATCTTGGTTACAGAACTTGGTTTATTGAGATTTAATTATAGTGTACAACTGTTTTAGGAACAAGAAGAATCCAAACTTGGGCAGATAAAGTCGACTGTGAGTCTTCCGTTCCACAAATTTTTGGGCGTTAATGGACAAATGTCAATAGATGCAAAAGAATCTGAGAAAATACCAGAAGTTCTACCTGATGAAACAATAGATGTGAAAGAATCTGAGAAAGCACCAGAACCTGGTGAAGATATTCCAGCACCTGCTACTGGTTCAAGTTTACAAGACATTATTGTTCTGGATGATGAATCAGATATTGAGGAATCAGCAAATCCTGAACCACAAGCTGCCTCCACGGATCAGGTAAAAGAAGAGGAGGACAATTTCTCAGACTTCAGTTTTGAAAGCGATGAGGATGATGATCCCATGTCACTGTCAGATCTATCATCTAGCTTCGAGAAGTTAGCGTCCCAAAATAAAAGTATGAGTTCAGGAGTGAATAAATCTCCATTATCTGAAGGATCATTGCAAGTGAAGCCGTTTGATTACGAGGCTGCTCGGAAGCAGATACAGTTTGGTGGGAGAACTCGAGAGACCAAACCTCAGGAGGAAAATGATGGTAGTGGTAAGAGTAAGAAAAAGAATGTTCCAGCAGTTCAATCCGAGAAAGATGATGGGACAAAAGATCTTCCTCAGGGTAGAAGACGTCAGGCTTTCCCAGCATCTGGAAATCGCAGTGCAACTTTCCGCTGATCCCGATGCCTTGGCTCCAATTAATCAACTGTATGCTAGTCTTAGGTTTAGAAAGGTATTCCAGGAAGTGATGGGAAGGGTGAGGACTGGATGGAGGTAAATTTTCAACTATAGGCTGTAGACTTGCAAGGAAAACTACACTATTGTTGTAGGAAAACTGTACTCCTTTGGTTGTGAATCCTTCTACAATATAACTGTACAAGTACCTCATCTAACAAGTTCTGCATCTAGTAACCCTTTAAATGATAAATGATGTTCGAGATGTTCGAATGAAGCATGCATAACACAGTAGGTATCACTTGAGTTCTATTGCTCTCAACAAGCTTAAACTACTTTGTAACCTCTAAGTTTCTCTAATAAAAAAAAATTGAAATGGCTCGTAGCTTGAAAACATCCAAGGGAGCACATTGCAACAGTAGAAAACCAAAGGGACATTTCACAACTAGTCAATTTAGCTACTACTAACTCACACTTTTTGCGAAACTTGTAGGCCAACTTGCTGGTAGAATTGTTAATGGGCATTTCATTTAAACGATTACACTTTTGCATGCCCTTTTGTGGGCATGCATTGCTATTGCTTAGTGATTTGAATAAAAAAAGAAGTGTTTCATATAGAATTAAAATTGTGATTTAAAGAGAAATTTGAATATTTCTAACTTAAAAGTGAGAGGTTTATTCGTTCGCCTAACACTCTCTAGATATTTTTAACATGATTTTACGAATTTTAGTTCTTTACTGGTTTGTGAAAAGAAAAATGCATACTGAGTGAAGTTGAGAAAATCTCAAACTATGGTACCAAGTGTAAAATTTCAAGGGGTAGTAGCAAAAAGTGACATACATACATAGACTGTAACAGTCCTACCAAAAACAGACAGACACGAAACGAAACGTAGCTTTCGAAATTTGTATTCATTCGTCTTCTGCAACTGGAAATCACCGTCTTCCAAAATGAGGTATGTCCGTCCAATTGTACCACCGTTTTCCGAATTTCCGGCTGATAAACCACCCGATATCTGAGTTTTCTCTTTCTTTTTTGCTTGTTCAGTCGGCAGCCGGAGGTTTTATGGGCACAGCGAGCCGACAAGGTGTACCTGACTGTTTCTCTTCCAGATGCAAAGGACATTTCCGTGAAATGTGAACCTGAAGGTCTCTTCAATTTCTCTGCTGTTGGCTCCAATGGCGAAGCCTTCACGTTTGCCCTCCAACTCTTCGGCACTATTGCCCCTCAGGTATTTGCATTGCTCGCAATTGAAGTAGGTTTTATCGAATGACGAGCATCTAGATATGATATGTGTGCCTGAGAAATTTATTGTGTGGGAGACTAATGAAGGAATTTTATATGTGATATTTTCGATAATTTTAGATTTCGCCCCCGGCTGTGGTCATGGAGAAATGGTTGCTCTCTTAGATATCTCAGTATGGGATGCAATTAGGTTCTTGCTTTGCCGGTTCAATCTGTTTGGGTTGAGAAACTAGTCCAGTTTCATACAATGTTTAAATATGTTTGAGAAGAAGTGTGCATTTGAGCTAATGAAACCAGATTACATGTCATTTTGTTGGTTTGTCGCTAGGGATTGCAGTATGGATTTATTACGCAGTCTAGTGATGTAGCTTTTTTGTATTCGTGTATGAGAGCGTTGGTGTTTCGGCTGATACAAGTGGCTGTGACATTTGTAATTCCAGCATTTGGTGTTATACTCTGGAACAATAATGCTGATCTAGTTATCTTCTCGTTGGGAATAAGAGAAAAGAGTTGCAAGATTAGTTTTCCATGCTGATGAATTGTACTTATGCAGGGGTGTAAGATAAAGACTGGGTTGCGGAATATACTGTGCTCGGTTCAGAAAGAAGAGAATGGGTGGTGGAAAAGGCTATTGAAATCTGAGGGTAAGCCTGCTCCATACATCAAGGTTGATTGGAATAAATGGCTGGACGAGGATGATGAAGACTCTGATTGTGAGTTCATGCTTTATGTCAATATCTTTCTGTTTTTCCATTCTTATTATGCTAACTCAAGATACAAGCCAACTGACAACTGTCGGGGCTTGGGTTTGAATTCTATCAGAGCATGGGCAGAAATAACTTGAGCTTTAACAAGGTTTAGACTTAAAAGAGTATAAGTATAACAATTCGGAAAGCCTGGAATCACTGTTCAATAGTTTGTCATGACACGCAATTGTATAGGATTCTAGTCAATAACATGTAGTAGTATCGTAGTCAATGCCTGAGTTGGTTGCAGGCTGTCTTCATCCATTATTCGATGGTTTACTCTACTGTCTTCTTCACTTTTCTAAGCTCACTAGCATCCTTGAAGGCATGAATACAGACTAAACCACTTCTCTTGGGATGTCAATGCATTCAATCAAATGCAGTCAACGTATACTAAGCTGTAGCACTGAGAAGTTCATCTTCATGTCAAGCCATCATTTATCTGTAGAAAGCAAAACAAATTGCAGCTAGAAAGTGTGTTGTTTCATTGGTAATCAATTAAGTTGATTTTACACTTCCTAGTTCGAATACGTTACAAGTTCACACCAACTCCACTGTTTTGATCTATATGAGTACATAAAGGTGGTGCATAGTAGGGCAATTTGATGGATTCGTCGTGCAGAAGCATATTGACATCATTATTTGAGATCTGTTTACTGTATTTATTTGACACTGTTCTTTTCCCTATGCAGCGAACCTATCTTCTGATGAGGATTCTGAGGTAATTACCTTGCAAGATAACATCCTGTAGTCATAGCAGAATTTTATTCTCCATTCTAACATGCAATGTATCTTTGTTTCAGAGCAATGTAGAAACCGGAGAGGATGACGGTGGAGATGATGAAGGGATGCTTTGTAAGTTCACACAAAAATAACTCACTTATATATGGGCTAGATACCCCAGAATGAGAAGACTACTAGTATCATATTCGGATATTCCTCTTTATTTACCATTGCAAACCCACTTCCTTCAGGATACAAGTGCGCGTCTTATATGTGTACATTCTTTGCAGATCTTCCGGATTTGGAGAAGCTTAGGGGAAACTAGAAATTGCTTCCACCTCAAGATGAGTAGAAAACTTTTGGCCTGATTTAGGGCACCTTGAACCTCTACCACAGCTCTGATATACTCAACCGATTGCACGACTATATCTTCTGTAGTTGAGTCTTGAGACATAATTTGTAGTGCAAGAAAGATGAGAAATAATCTTTTGCCTTCCATGCTGAATGCACCAATCAACATATAGTCATGTGTTGAAACCTTTTTATTAAATACTATACAGAGAACACCCTGCTACAATTTATGTGCCAAAAAAGACATATCCACGTTGAACAACACAAAATGTGGCATTTTTCTGTCTAGACGACTTTGTAGTGTATATATGTCCGGTGCTTCACTTGGTCTGCCTCATGTTGCTTGCTTACTGGGATTATGTAGGAGGGTATTTACCTGCTAGTAGTTTGAAACTTCAGAATCAGTGGATGGATTTCAAGAAAGAAAAAGGGAAGTCTCGGAAAATAGACTTGTGTACAGAATAAATTGTTAGCAACTGCACTTGCCTTTTATCTCCTATAATTCGCGAACTATCAGACTCCTTGTCGACAACTTCAACTGGGATGATAGGAATAGAGTCCCACCACTCCTGTAGTCGCCGATTCCCTTGATCACTTTGTAATCGATCACCCAGTTTTGATGTCATTGTGAAACCGTATAATATAAGGCTCATCAGGATAAACTTGAATGGCATCAGTGCTATTAACGCAGCAGAAAGTGTTGTTATCACCACCACAGTGTTCGTATGCTGTGAAGAAGAAAAAAGGTTGGAAACATGAAACACCTGATTGCCCAATTAAAGCACTTTCAAGATAGTTCTCTACTGAAAAGGATAGGAACAAAGATGATACCTTTGGAGCTCTCGAGGTCAAAATCGACCATATTTTCAGAAATGTTATATTCGTGTGTTGTATTATCTCATGGACACTCCTCAATCCTTGCTGGGCTGATACAATGCTCTCCATTGTGGTCTGATCAGATCCAGTAAGAATAACAATTTTGTTCTGCTTGCCCTGACTGCTGGTCTGTCTCAGTCTCCGTATCTTTGCCACCACCCACAACATGAAAGCTGATACAGCCAGGCCAACCCACTCTCTACATGTCAAAAGCCATCTGAGACACATCATCTAAAAAACTAGCATATTGCAACTCATGCAAGCAGGGTAACTCATCCATGCAAGCTTTACAAAGTCAAGAGGACTTACTTATAAACAACTACGAGAGATGTAACTATAGAGAGTGAGGTAATCATTGGCCGTTCCCACGTAAGGATTCCCAGAAGCTGGGGGACTACTGTGTTTTTCACTGGGTTAAGTAGTCCCTGTCCATTAATATAAATAGATGTCATCAGTTAAATCTCAGTAAAAATCAGAAAATGGAAGAGAAACAATATTAATGACTGGGGGCTCGAGGATCGAGACAACAAAATGACTGCATACTTGTCAATGTCAACTCACCATAAGAACCTGAACACTATCACTTATTCCTTCCTCTTTTAGTCCCTCCGTTGTAGCTTTAGCAGAGTCCATTTCCTTAGCTTCTTCTCGTGCTTGGTTTATAGTAGTCTCCAACGATACTAGGTTCTCAGGCTGGACAGTGTCACTCGCATCACTTATACTTTGCGTCCCCGTGGAAAGGACACATGTTTGTGAGACATTCAAGTTTCTGAGAATTGAACTTGCACTGCATGGATGTCCACTGGTAACCGCTTTCAGACTCTCGGCCAGCTGTTGTAGAATGTAATCTCCTTTTGGTAACTCATCCAACAAGGCAAAAATTAGAAAACTATTGGGCTGCGGAGGTGAAATTCTAAGCAATTCTCTAGCTGCGTGAAGCCTTATAATGCCTAATATTGTCCTCGCATGCATCTCCCAGGCCTCAAGTGGTGACTCTATACTGAAATTCGACAGAAACTGGTGCAGTAGCATGATCTCCTTAAGAAGGGCAAGCCAGTGGTCACGTCTTGTAGAACTTGTCATCTCTGGGAATTCCAGTATAACAGTGTCTTGCCTAAAAGTTAACCAAAAAAATGAGAAACTTGCCATAGATAGACTCCATGTAATACATTGGAATCTTACTCACAATTCAGATGATTCATAGGCAATAGCCTTGTCAAAAAGAGGAGCACCCCAAGGACCTGTCGCTACAGGTTTTAAAGTCTGCTGAATGTCGCTTGAGAGGTCAAGTTTTATAGCATTTTCATAGGACACAGAGCTAGTTGCCTCGAAGTAGACAGCGTAGTTTGTCAGTGTTAACCTGCCTAAACCGTGTATATATTTCATTAGAGGAAGTAAATTCCCTGTGAATAAGTTTTAGACTACATGAATGTTAATGCAGAACTATCCACTAAATGAACACACCAGGCCAACTTGTTCCTCCAATGTGACGCACAACTCTCTGTGTACTTGCAGTGCCCTCTACATGCAGGATAAATTCATCATCTAGCAGTTCTATCCCCGTTGGAACATCTTGCTTCTGTAAATGCTCCATGCATCTAACATCAAAGAACTAAATTAACCTTGGAAAAACCATTTTGAACTCAAACTATCCTTTCACAATCACACTTATAATAACGGTACAATTTGCTCATTGTTTCTTCCACATGTAAAACCCAATGAGATGATGTGTAGGAATGTGCTAAATGACTAAATGAGTCAGGCTCGGAATATATTACTTGTGTATTTCTTTTAGAAACTTGTCGAAAGCCGGGAAGTGAAGTCGATTCCCTGTTGGGGCTGTCAGTGTCTCGAACGTAAATCTCCCATTGACAATGTCAACAACCAAAGGGACAAGTGTTCCCAGCCACACAAATGCATCTTCACCTACACTTGGCTCTGTATCAACCTACCAATCAAATATTCTCTCAGTCAATAAGAATTGCATCCAGGACCTCGCATAATACCAACGACGCCATACCAAATATATCTACTTACAAGGAGTGGCATCAGGTCGGAATAAAAAAGAGGGATGTCATCTTGCCCTTCCATGGTCAAAGGAGGACCCCTCTTCTCCTCTCGCTCTTTCGCCATACACTCCTGAAGAATCTCAAAGTATATATAATTGAATTCCAAATTAGAACTACGATCATTCTCCCTAAAGCAAATTCACTAGGCATATGCTTAACACTAATGTATGTTTGAATATGCTTATGATTACTGAAAGTGCTAAAAGTAAGCATTATATTATGAACGCTCTTTCTTCTACACTATAACGCCGTTCATTAGATGCTAGGTGCGTAACCACTCGTACACTTTGTCCTTCAAACTGACCCCACTAGCAATAGGTCGGGAGTCCGAGTCACTCTTTAGCCGTTTAAAAAGAAAAAGCATCACAAAAACACTAAAACTAATATCTAAACAGCAAAAACTAATTTCAACACAATTCAAACTGCATTAAGACATTGAATCAACAGAACACAATTAATACTATTGAATATAAACATTAAAGAGCAGAAAACGAACTCCTTACGCTATATGATTCTTCCTCTTGAGAGGTTGGCTTCTCCCAAGCAAGCATCATATCGAAAGTAAAGCGACCGAATGATCCATCACCTATATTTTCATGTATTGCACCACACACAACCGTGAGCGCTTTGGCACAGCAAAATTCAACTAGTTTTCGGGAATAGCCACCCAGCTCTGGCTTCCATTCTTTCTCAAATGCTTCAACTAATGACTCAACAGAACCATCTAGCGTCCTATAATCAGTTACCAACAAACTAATGTCAATTGATCATAACAAATTGATAGCACTCATACATAGTATTACAACACCAAATGATCATTAATTCTATCCTAATGTATGATATTAACCATTATGCGAAAGAACAAAAAATTGAAAATGAGAGTGAGAGGTAATGAATTAATTACTGGGCGGATCTGCTAAGGACCTCGTTGGCAATGGAGGAGAGATGCTTCCTTTCCATTGTTTGATATCGAAATTGCAGCGTACGTTAATTTGTTGGAACTGAAATTTTCTTCTTCTTGTTCTTGTATTACTCAATCTATGTCTAATTCTATGATTTAACTTGATCTAGCTGTAATGGAGAAGTGTTTTGAGACAGTGTGAATAGCAGAGAGAGTATTGTGAATTGTAGATTCATCGATGATCCACTTTGGGCGTAAGAGTAACTGCCAATGTGTTGGTGTCCCTGCCTATACACGTGCTCGCCATGCAAATGCACCCCTATTCATGACTTACTACAACTCGCGATCGCATCATACCTTGCTATTTTTAGGAACATTTAAACTTGTTGGGTAATATACTGTGAAAACTTCCGTTGAAATTTATACTAATGAAGTGTGTGTGGTATAATTCGTTAGCGACATGAAATAGAACGGGCCTGCTATTATTAGTGGTTCAAATTTACAAATAATATCAGATAATTCTAACTCTATAAGAAACACAATCGGTTGGTTAGCATAAAGTACAATGAAGATATCACACATTTAAGAAGGTTATTTTCATGCACGAAGGTAAAAAAATTATTTGAGGGTACAAATTACGTAATAAATTGTGAATGTTGTATTTTAAAATATACAAGTATAAAAGAGAACCTTTGTAACTTAATAAACATTTAACATAAACATCATCAATAAAATAAAAAGTTATTAATGTTATTCGTCAAAACATCTATATTTTCAAAGTTAATGTAATTCCATATTATACCAGATTTATTTAAAGAACAACATACATTTCAATTAATAAAATGAATAATTTTATTAATAATATAGACCGTTTCTAAATAAGTTATCAACTATTTCTCGATAGACTTTGTGACAACAATATAAGTTTTTTCGTCTAGGAAATTAATACATGTAAAAGGAGGAAGTAATTTCTATATTTTGTTAAAATAATGGGTGTGAATTTAAAAATAAATCAATTGACTACATATATATACACTAAAAAAGCCGGAAGCTCGGGACTCTGCCGCACCTATCTACACCCCTCCCTCTGCCTCGAGTTATTTTAACACTAAATTATAAAGGTTATATGGATTGGAAATGTTACTTCTACCTACTTAGTGCATATTTGCAATAGAACATTATGAGTTAAGGAATGATTGTTGTTGGGTGGAGCTATGTGCACATATGTGGACAATGAAGAATAGGTAGGGAGCATAGCGTTTAAATTAATTAGAGGTGAATTTATTGAACGAATTGTGAAAATAAAAATGTTTAATATCATTAAAATCATCAATTATTAGTTGGAGCGTTATTGCTCCCCTAAATGAATGAAGTGAACCAATTGTTAAAAAACATCTATCTAGATTTTCAAATAGTTGATGATTGGTTTGAGCGTTGTGCTAATTCAGAATGCAACAATTCGAAATGAATGGTTGAACCGATTGTTAAAAGATGTCTGGTTTGATTTTGAATTTGGGTTTAAACTTTAAATAATCTATTTAAACCCGTGGGGTCCTGAGTTTAGCTTGGATCATATCCCTTTCAGAGCAAATGCGACATGATCGATCAGACGTAATTTACACTAGTTATAATTAGGGATAACTCCAAAACCTCCCTGAAAATGTCGTGTTTTTCAAAAAACTCAAAATTTTTACTACTTTGAAATTTCCTTTCACAGAACTCCCCGAATCCGTCTTAGTCTTTCTTGGTCGTTAATAGTTAACTGATGGAGAAAAGTCAACCGTCAAATCAACAGTCAACTTTTTTTATGACGTCATAAATTAATTTTGTTTCGGGAATTTTCATTTTTTTTATGACGTAGTAAAAATTTATGATGTCATAATCTGTCTGTTTTTTCAAGTATTGTCCCTAGGGTCTCAAAGTAATACTGAAAATTTTGCTGACTATTTTCCCGTTAATTTCGAATCTGACGGCGCCCTATAGTTTGGGCAGTTCATAGTTCGTCTAATGGTTGGATTAAAAATTTAGTCCTACATATCGAAAATGGAAACTCTCTTAATTTTATTTTCATAAATTTGATTATTTTGCTGTTTTTAATTTTTTACATGGGATCCCTAGAATCATTATGATTGTTTGGGAAATTGCACTTGCCCATTGATGAATTATTGTGTTCTATGCATCACTTTATGTGTAGTAAATAGTGTGTTATCATTTACCAATTCATTTGCCCTTTAATTTGTACCACTGAACAAGTAACCTACCTCTCTATCCAATGCATGTAGGAGAAAAGTCATCAAATTAAAGTCTTGTCTTGCCAACTACACCCCCATCAACTCTCCAAACTCTACTATAAATACACTGCATAACCCCAAGAGACTATCACACAACCCTTTGAAGTAAGAAAAAAATGGCAATGGACATGAGCATGCTCATCAAGAGGCGGTTGGCTCACCACCTAGCTTTTGGAATCACGTAAGAAACACATGTATTTTCTTTACTTTTTCTTACTGTTATTCAATGGTTTCCCCTAATTATCCTACTCATATTCGATTGCATTTCCTTTTGTCAGGTACGAGAACTATGAAGGTGATGATCACAACCCACCATTGAATATGAAGCTCCACCATGTGCGTGAGTGGATGCGTCACCCGAACCCAACCTTTACGCACATGGAGCAGACATCGAACATTTGCGCGAAGCTGCTGCACATCCAGTGTATGCATGAAGAGTTGTGATGGGATGACAGTTGTTTGAAAAGAGATATGCTGAAGTTTGAGGAGAGGAAGATCATGGCTGGGACAAGTGATGAGGATGTGTGGGTCTACAGTTTCTGGGCAGAGCACCATGTGGAAGAGTTGTGCAGGAAGTATCTCTATAATTTATGTTATGTCTTGGTATTCTCATGTTTGTTAGAAAGATTTGTAAGATGAAATTATCCCTTTAATAAAAAAAATAGTTCGGTAAATTAAGTCGAATTGTCACTTTCTCATTGATGCCTTTAAACAAACACAACATAAAACGAGCAAATGTAAACAAAATGAAGACAATTGAAACATGTCAGAATAATTTACCTAATTAGAGACCAAATGACAGAATAATTAACCTAATTAGGGATTGAGGTATATTTAATCGTGATGTCGAGAAATTGGGGATTTAGGGTTCATAGAATTTGGGGATTCAGTGGGTGAGAATTAGTGTTTCAGTAGTATTTTCTTATTACGAAAATCGGTCTTAATTCGTGGAGTCAACGAATAGAATTCGTCGATTCATTAAAATTCGATGTCAATGAATTCGATTTTTTCCATTCTATGAATTTTGCAAGTGTAAAAAAAATCCACAGAGACTGAATGGGGTTGAAAGTAAAGGGGTCACAATTGATAACATAGTCATACTTTACATCCGGAATGGGGTTGAAAGTAAAGGGGTCACAATACAGAATACAGTCATTGCCATAATTCATTCAAGCAAAATACACAGCAAAACAAAAGAGAGATAGCATAGTTTAAGGAAGCCTAACATAACTTTTCAAATGAGTGAAACAAATCCATGAGGATACTGAATCGCGGAGACATACCACCTTGTACAATGGTACTCCTTTATCTCGACATAGTCCTCTCCCTCCCTTTCATCCTCCTCCCACAAGGTTTGAACAAGTGTGGGTGGAAGGTCAGCATCAGCAAGTTGTTGTGCATGAATTGTTGCTGGCAGTTCGTAGATGTAGTCGTGGGTGCCTCCTCCATCTTCAACCTCACAATCCTACATGTACATGCAACGAGCCGACCAGTTTCAATCATCTCTATCCACATGAACTCGATGGAGTCCTCATTCTCAATTGGATGCAAGCCTTTGGTTTTCCCGTATCGAAGATACCAAGCTCTTCTCGGTGCAGTTGACCTTAAGTTCATCTTATACACAGCGTAGTAGAGCTCAGCAAACTTGAACTCCTCAGTGTTGATGTGGTGGATGTATCTCGTGTATCCCCCTTCGTAGCTGACTTTGCCCTTATCATCCTCCTTGAATCGACCTCCAACTCGACATTGATGCTTCATAGTTGGGATAAATCTAGACAAACTTTGATATTTCATTTAGCAATAGGAAAGCAATAATCGAAGTGTTTGTAAGAGAGGAAATGAAGTTAGCATTACTAACCTTGTTCATAGGTTGAACGGGTGCATTTTTTACTTCTCTTTGTTGCCATTTCTTTTGGACAGTTTTGATCGAATTTGGTGTAGAGTGATGATTGATTGCGTAGTGGTGGAATATTTATACTTGAATCGGAAAATAAACTGACACATTCAATTTTGAGACACATTAGACACGATCTCACGACTGTTGGAATTCTAATTTCAGACACGATCACACGACTGGTGGAAGTGCAACTGTTTTTTTGTAGCGACACAACGTGTTGTATTGGTGAACTTTTGGACCCTATTTCTTTTAACCCATGTATTATGTAATGTTAATTGTGCCCCAAATTTTTGAATTTTGTATTTCTTTCAGATTTAAGGAGGGAGAAATACGAACCGTCTCCTCACCACCATTAGTAAAGGTCTCCAGAGGGCAGTTGTGTTTACTATACAAAATTGAATACTGGGTTCACTTAAAATCCCATTAACTTTTGTTGAGAAAAGTTTATTCACTTTCAACAACATCAAGTAGTACGAAAATAGTCTCATTTGAATTCACATCACACTGTTGTCGGATTCTTCAGCAGTAGTGCAAGTATTCGCCGAAGCATTTCACGTTGAATTCGTTCTTGCCAAAGAACCTTAAGGTATTGCACTCCCTCAATTTCATTTAGCTTCATCTGCAAATGTTGTTGACTGAAAGAATTCATGTTAGGGCTTTTGTTCTTAATTTTAGGGCATCTTATTTGTTCTTAATTTTTTGTTGTACTTGTTTACTCTGTGTTATTACAACATTGATAAGTCAATTGTTAATTTCCAGGGTATAACTAGTACCATAGGAAGTACATTTGACTTTTATTAGAGGGGTGAAATGTAAAGGGGTTTACTTGTGCGTGTTCAATCACACGTTATTGAACTCGATTATTGATTGTGTTTTTTGATTTTGCTGCACAGAAAGATGGTTACAAAGGGTACTAAGCTTAAGATTAGCAGATTTAGTGCAGACGTGGCAAGCAGTACTAATAAGCCAGATGACGGCATTACTGTATGCGTCCTCTATTGTGAAGATGCTCAACATACTGCAGGTCTGAAGGAGGGGGAATATATGTTTGACGATATTAGGGAAGATGGCTACAACTTTGTATTTGAGAAGGATCCAACTGTGGTGAAGGAAAATGTTCGAATTGTGTATGATAGCGGTGACTGTCGGAGGTTTATCAAGAATGATAGCGACCTGGAACTGGTATATATGACAAAGCAACATAAATATTTATTTGAGGTTGTCACTGAAGCATCAGTTACTAATCAAAGGGACTATGTCGACCTTGACGCGGTGTTGAAGAATGCCCTAGATGATTTGAATGCTAAAGGATTGTCAGATTACTTTGCGATGCAAGATCGTCAGGAAGTTGAGGTGGAGAATAAAGGTTCTGAAGGACAAGATAGCAGTGGGTCAAAGGACTCTGCCAATATTGTTATTGACAGAGTTGAAGAGACTGAGGAGCAATTGCCGGTGAACACAACTTCTGATCAGATGGAGGATGTAGTAGTAAAGGGAAGTGAGAGTCATGGTACAGAAGAAGGTTATTTCACTGCGGCCGGAGAGTTGAAGGAGAAGGAAGGAAGTGAGAAAGGGGAAGGGGATGAGAATGTAGAGGTAACGGTTGTGGTGGGAAGTGAGAGTGTTGGAGAAGATGAAGTTACAACTGCAATAAAAGATGATAATGTCCAAAACAAGGAAGTTGAAGAGGACATTTATCAGTTGATAGATGAAGTGGCGGGAACTTGTGTCCACAACAGTCCCAAACAACAACCTTTGTAAACTTAACTTCATGGGTTCTGAATCGAACTCATCCGTTGCTTTTTCTTGTTCGACTGGGTCCCTTCTTCACGGGCGGAGGTTGTGATGAGGATAGCCTCTTTACCTTGCCAAGGTTTCTCACAGCGCCTTGGGCTGATGACTCACCCCTTTCTCTAATCGGTGCAGATCGGTTTCCAGTTCCTCTTGCAGCCGGAGTTACCACTTTTCCATTTCTTGGGCAATTTCGAACATACTGACCTGCTTTTGGTGAAAGTTACTATGTGCGGATACATTTAAGATAAGTGGGTGTCAAAGAAATGAATGTTAAAGTAATTAATTCGAAGGTCTTATCATAACTCCAACATATACCACGTTTGTGGTAAGACTTCTTTGTGGTTCTCTTCTCACTCTTGTCTCTTTTCCTTAGTTTTTTTGGCCTCCCTATTTTTGCTAAGTTACCGGGAGCTTGAAAAAATTGCAGAACCACATCATGCATTTCACCCCAAGAATGTGGAGCAGGTATTGGATGGATGATAGGTGCATACTCAAGCCTAAACCTCTCAATTGTGAATCTCTCATCACAGAATTCCTCCAAATCACCTCTTTCGTAGCATATAGCCTTAACGGCATGACAACAAGGAACTCCAATTAACTGCCTTCTACCACAGTCACAGTGCAACTCATTGATCCTAACGACATATT
The DNA here is from genome assembly GCA_036897095.1 of Plantago elongata. Classification (NCBI taxonomy): domain Eukaryota; kingdom Viridiplantae; phylum Streptophyta; class Magnoliopsida; order Lamiales; family Plantaginaceae; genus Plantago; species Plantago elongata. The sequence goes on from JAYMSP010002526.1 coordinate 22,333, forward strand.
TGAACTTGTCATGGAACACTTCAAACTCCTGATGACTGGCACTCACAATCTTGCACTGCCCAGATTGTTCAGAATTTTCCACAGCTTGCCCTGTGTCATTGGACAACATCTACCAGTCATCTTTTCACCATCTCTCATCTTGTTATTCATCCTTATCAGCTTCCCCCTAATGCCATCGAGACATTCATAAATGGGCTTACCCCTAAACTCCCCGATCCACACGTTGAAACTCTCCGCTATGTTGCTAGTCACTTGGTCATTCTTTAGAGCAGTATTGAACTTGTGTGTAGCTCACATTTCCAATGGTATTTCAAGCAACCACTTGCACGCTGCAAGTCTGAAATCATACAACTTCTTCATTGCCCAATTAAACTTACCTCCATAGTACGCTTTACAAGCGATCTAGAAAAATGATTTCGTTTTGGCTCCAGGGTGGGTGGCCCTCATGTTCGAATATATGTGGCGAACACATTTCCTGTGTTTTTCATTTGGAATGGAGTCCTTCACCGCTTCAATTAAACCCTAGCATTCAAAGACCACAAAAAGTCAGGAATGACTATGTACACAAATGAATTACTTTGACACCCACTTACATTAACACCTAACTACCTTTAAAACCCCTATGACATTTGAACCCCAATAACTTAAAAACCCATCAACATATTAAAGTGCGGAATCAGTGAATTAACAGTTGTTGTCAAACATGTTACCTTCTGTCGATCTGTGGTGATGGTCCAGTTTCGACTCCCCCAGCCTCCTATAAGGTTTCCCATACAGTGAAACATAAAGTTCCAAGTTTCCCTATTCTCAATGTCAACTACTGCGAAACAAATTGGATATATTCCACCGTCCGGATCAAGTGAACAGGTAGTCAACAGAACACCTCCTTTCGGACCATGGAGATGGCATCCATCAAATGTAATCCATGGTTGGCAACCCTGTAGAAACCCCTGAGCATGTGCAACCAGACCAAGGACAATTGAAGTGGGAACTCACAAGAATTGGTGGTGACTCTAGAAAGTCGAGGATCACCAAACTTTCTAGGTTTGTCCTAGTGACCAAAATATCATACTTTGGGAGTAGACTGTAGGAGGATGTGTGGCTACCTATCACTACATCTAATGTCTTTTGTTTCCCCCTCCACATAGTGAAGTATGGTGGGTCGACATTGTACTTCCTCATCTCAACCTGTATTGCGTTGATATCAAGCTTTGAATTTTCTCTTAACAAAGGGACCAACTTCTCCTTCACCCATTCAGCCGTAACCGTCCTCTTATTGTTTGCCGAACACAACTATGATTATCATTATAGGTGTAATGACCGGGATCCGGGCCGAGTTTTAATAATATTTCGATTATAGTTCGTGACGAATTAGTAAACGGTAAGTTCGCCAGCGAGTTTAGGTGAATTAAAAATAAG
>JAYMSP010002527.1:0-23749 GCA_036897095.1 Plantago elongata
CACATGATCAACGAGTACCGTGCCAAGGTCGAGCCGAGGACGACAACGACTTAGGTGGGGGAGAATGTCACGGTCCGTGTCCAAGCCCAAAAAGAGCCCAAGTCCATGGAGGAACAATCTAGAGAGATCATGAAAAGCCATGGAGGTGGAAATTCTCTAGAACTATCATGTAAATTATAGAGAAGTGGTAGCTTGTATGTAGTAGATAAATCTAGATGTAGAATACTCTAGATAGTCCTCCACTCTTCCTTAAAGGAGGTGGAAGCATGTATAAATAGGCCTTTGGCCTCCCCATTTTGAATCAATCAAGCAAACAAGCATTCTTGCAAACTTCCAAGCTCTCAAATACACTCTTCATACACACAATTCTGCACTCTGATAGAAGGCTTCCTAGCTAGTCTCGAGGCGAACTAGTGTAGTGCCACACGGGTCGAGTCTTTCACACACACTTTAGAGTTTTATCCCGTGACATAATGCACTTTCACTAGAGGAAAAATGCAATTTTAGCCCACAGTCAATATTTTTAAACTTCAACAACGATTTATTCTTAAACCGTAAAGATTGATTATATGATTTAATTAAACATTTTAGGTTTACGTTTTAAAATTAAATTGTGATTAAATATGTAGATTGTAAAACGTTAAAATAGAACATTTAATTTGGAACGATGTAGTAGATTTTAAAAGGTCAAACCAATTTGTTGGAAAGTCAAAATGTTCCGCCTTTTTTTTTGGGTGTCAGTGATGCCATGATGATGTGTGCCGATTTTTATGACATGGCAGTCAATCAGTGTTGACAAAGTATTTTCAAATTACCAAGTAAGCAAAACCACTGTCACATAAGCAAGTTTTATCCTTAAATTGACGAATGTGTACTTAATATAATTAAGTTTAAAAGTTTATGGACTAAAAATCATAATGATTATAATGTGGTGTTTGCACGGATATCTTATAAATGTGGACCAAAATTTTCTTTTTCCCCTTTGACAACAACACACAAATTAGAAATATCCACGTACTTCTAAACTAAACCAAGTACAAAACTTTGTTCCCCAGGTCCCTACTACCAGCTGACGATTTAATTCATATGGAAAAGGCCTTTTTTTTTTTCCTTAAAACAGTAAAAATATATTAATATCGAAATAAGAATATTGTTTTATGAGCACAAGGAAGGAATGCCCCCAATTGAAAACCTTATACAACTCATCATATTACACCAAGGTCACTAAATCACAAAGCTACAATGTACCCTTAGCCAAAACAGTGACTAGCATCATCCTCCGATTTTCATACCTTATGTAGATTCAAATATTTCACTATTTCACCAAATTGACTTATTCTTCTTTCTTCATCTGTTTCACGACTTTCATTCACTTGATTCAGTAGCTCCAATACGAACCCACCACCACACAAAATCAAAAGGCGTACTAGGTGAGGACAACACGGTAAAGGTTCAACCGAGAGTCCAAAGCTATGTTAATGAAACCCCTCCACCCTATGTTCCTAATTTGACAAGTGGATGTTCCTAATTTGACAAGTGGAAAGAAACTTAAACATTAATGATTTTTTATTTTTTTTAAACGGCTAAAAGGTGACTCGAACCCCAATCTATTGATTGGAGGTGAAGCGTCTCACCAACTAAGTTGCGCTTTGTTGTCAAAGTACTAGTGAACATGAATAAATATCCAATCACGCTAATCGCAACATCCCTCCATCCTATGTAGACAAGTGGCAAGTAATTTAAGATGTTTCGGTGAAATGGCCGACACGTCCATTACTACTAGGAATAATTACACATTTTTCATAGTTTCAAATACTTCAAACACATTAATAATACATATAAAACTTCCTACAAATTAGTCATCATGTTAATTTTTGCAACTCTGAAAAGAAACATTACCATTCTTGATAGAATCACTTCTTCCACTCCTTCCTTAATTACATGTCTAATCAAATAATTATGATGTTTGATTTGGCATTTATGCTTGTTTATTAATAATTGTTTGATTTAAAAAAATCACTGACACATTTGTCATAGTTTCAAATACTTCAAACACATTAATAATACATACAAAAATTCCTACAAATTAATCATTTTGTTAATTTTAACAACTCTGAAAAGAAACATTACCATTCTTAATAGAATCACTTCTTCCTTAACTAAATGTCTAATCAAATAATTATGATGTTTGATTTGGCATTTACTTGTTTATTAATAATTTTTTGATATAAAAAATTAGTTTTTAATTTATTTTTTTGAAACGACTAAGGTGACTCGAACCCCTGACCTATTGGTTGAAGGTGAAGCGTCTTACCAACTGAGTTGCACTTTGGTGTATTTTTTCAATTTTATAATAATGATGTTTGTTCGTAGAAATGTGTTTGTTTTGCAATATGATACTTGATTTGAAGTAATTGACTTCAAATATGATTCTAGCTTTCTTGAGATGTTTGAAAATGTGATGTTTATTAATTAATAATCATAACGCTTGATTTAAAAAAAGTTGATATAATACTTGAATTTTAGTAATGATGCTTGATTTCATGAAATGTGATGCTTCCATCCTTTTATTTATTTTTGTAGAATTTGGTGGATATTATTTGAAATTTATTCGATATTTAGATTGATTATAGGAATCAATTAGTCAAATTTGATAATGCTTTTCATGAAAAATACCATATTTAACTGAGAACAAATTCAAAAAAATCAAATGCGTAGATACTAATGTATGATGCTTTTTACTAATCTCAAATATCAAGTAGTTTAAGGTGCCACTATAGTCCTAGGCACAAGACCACCTATATATATCAATTAAACATCCAAACCGCAAGCAAAAAACCATTAAGGTATTTATGATTAAATTCTAATGGACTAACCACTTAAGTTAAAATTCAGTTGGAGAAGAGATATTGAAAATGAATTCCATTTCATCTAAAAGTTTAAATTTTTAGAGAGTTGTGGAGTCTAGTCATATGCTCCCTTCATTTCAATAATAACTTCCTAACTTTCTTTATTTGGGGTTTCTTTAGAAACTTCATATGCCAAATAAAAGAAAGTTTTTATTCTACTAACTATTTTATTATTATTTATCTTTCCTACTTTATCATTCTTCCATCTCTTTCTTACTTTATCATTCACTTACAACTTCATCATTATAATACTACTCACAAATTAATATTTTACTATTTACTCTTAATCCAAGAGAAAGTAACTCCTTAAGAAGTTACTAATTGACGGGAGGGAGTATATTAATACTCCAACAACCCCCACCCTCTTGGACAATTTCAAAATGTTTGAGGAGCCATTCAAGTGGAAATTTAATATGAGATGGATATTTTTCCGTGGAGATTCGAATCCAGGTGAACATGAGCCTGAGTCTCATGTATCATAATAGAATTACATCTCATCTAAAAATTTAAACTTTTAAAAATTTATAAAATCTAATAATATATATTAATACTCCAACGGAGAACCTACTGCAACTTACAAGGACTAGTACAAGATTTCTATTATATGATTGAAAAGTACTCGATCGTTATTTTATATTGCATCATAGACGTTTGAGCTGCTTAAATTACACATGCATGATGATCTCATAAATGCAGAATGCTTCCTATATATACCCTCCTAACAGACCAAAATCCATGCACACACTCAAGTAATTAATTAATCAAATGGCTTATAAATCTTCTTCAATGTTGTTCATGTTTTCCTTGGCGATCATGTTCATGACCTCAACCACATCAGCTCAATCCCCACAAGACTTCCTAGGTCCCCACAATGTGGCTAGAGACGCGGTTGGTGTGAATCCCCTTGCCTGGGACCAAACCCTGGCCGACTATGCGATGAGCTATGCACAAAGTCGGTCTGGTGGTGATTGCGGATTGGTTCATTCGAGTGGCCCCTATGGTGAAAACTTAGCCTGGGGGACAGGAGGTATCACAGCCGAGAGCGCTGTGAATATGTGGGTCGGTGAAAGGTCATACTACAACTATGAGAGCAATTCTTGCGTTGGGGGAGAGTGTTTGCATTATACGCAGGTTGTTTGGAGCTCCAGTGTTAGATTGGGTTGTGCTAGGGTTCAGTGTCAAAATGACGGATCAGCCTTTTTTATTATTTGTAGTTACGGTCCACCAGGAAATTACGAAGGACAACGTCCATATTAGTTTGGATGATGCATATGTATGATAACTATAGTAATCAATGTACAATAAAGAGTGACAATGGTATGTACTCCACAATCCACATTGTAGTAGCTACAATAATATATAACAGATTAATAATAATAAAACCATCACAATATTTGCATGAGTTTGAGAAATATTGAAAAAATTGTAATGTTTTAAAATGCATAATTTAATCGCTTCAATATTATATATATACCTTTAGAGAAGTATATAAAGTAAATTAGTATAATTCATCACAATCATATGCAAACTTTTACCGGTCATAAAAATATTTGAAACTATAAAAGAGAGATAAAATCAACTCATTAATTGTCGAAGCCTTCTTTATAAATTACATTTGTTCTTGTCTCACATGTATTATCTCTACCTTGTAAGTTGTATTCGATCCTTTTATTATGATAACTTTTGAAAGAGCAATATTTAACTGATTATTATGATAACCAAGTAACAAAAATTGATAAAGTTAAACTTAAGAAAAAAACATAACTTACGTTTTATATGAAACACGCGGAAGTTTTCATATTAGAAGTGTTTGGCATAACATGATTTATACCGCCAAAACAAACAAAAAACACAACCTAAAAAACATTAAAAGCACATTCAAAATAAAAAGGTATACAATTCAACGGTAAGAGTAGATCTTAACAAGGTACGTATATGGTCTAATTATAATTCTTTCTTCCATCTGGCACTGGCAGTTTTATCTTATCTTCTTTGTAGATGCATGGATGTTGTTTTGCAAGATGTTTATGTTTTGTTTTGTAAACGTCCCTGTTTCATTTTCTCAATTTAACTTTTGATAATCAACCTTTTCAAATTTTATATTCAAATAACTCATAAATAATTTTAAATAAAAAATAAACAAAATTCATATTATATATTAAAGATCACATATTAAATTTTCATTATATATGTTTTAAAATTTTATTAAACATATTATACTAATATACTATGCGAGTAAATTAATTTATAGTTCGAAAACGTTAACTATAAAAAATTAAAGTGAAACAGCAAAATCGAAACGGAGGAAGTATATATTTGAATCCGATAATTTATACATTACAATATCCAAAAATACTTTTAAAAGATATCGTAGGCGTGCAAAGACTTTTACCCCTCAGATGACTTTACTACTTTACTGTGGATAGCCGGCAGTAGCCGATCGTTAAATACAAAAACTTTGGTAAAATAACTAACTCAGCCAACGAATTTTCTCCAACTAGCGTCAATCATGCATATTAGATTCCACAAACATAAGCTGACCAAATGACCCGACCAAATGAATTTAGTGATAAACTTGCGCTGTGCGACTATATTATTCATTCAATCCAAAAAAATTTTATTCAACACGAATTACATTTGAACAATCTATATATAGATTAAAAGTGAGGGGAATTTTGAGAAAAAAATTATGTCACATGGAAAAATCTTTAATGTGGAATTATTTGACTAGTTAAATTATATTTTTCTCCAAATTGTCTTTTGAAATATCTATTACATTGAATCGTAAAATGTGGGATGTCCTATATTTCGCCACATATATTATATTTTAGCCACAAATCTCGATTTATACACATTTCACACTAAATAATTTTGAGTATCCAATCAAATTTGGTGGAAGCAAGTCTTAATTTAACATAAAAGTTGATCATCTAATTATATAAACGGCAATAATTACATCAAATACATGATAGAAGATGAAAATAATTGATATTATTTCAAAATACATGACCAGCCGATTTTCCACATACAATTTCACGCTACTTAACTCAAGAAAATTAAAAATGATGTATATATGCCAGCCATTCAAAACCCCCCTAAATTTTTAATTAATTAGCCTAATTAGATTTACAAAACAAATACATAAATGTATGCAAACACAGTGAATTAATCAAATTATGTTTAAAATGATATTATTTGATATTGTTATTAACGACATGAGGTATATTTAGAATTGATTGACTGCAATTAATTATAAACATATTTATTATACCAATCAAAAGTGTTTAAACATTAGTTTGTACAGAAAAGACTAATGCCATAACATATTCAAAAAAATTGAATCTTCAGAGTTTTCGACTTCATCTATATATGTAGCTATACAAATAAATTTCTAATTTCAATGTCAAGTATCAACAAACTCCTAAAGATAATATTGGAAGTCTTTTGATTTACAGATAAGTTAATTTCAATAAAATCATTTTGTTGAACAAACTCCTAATTTCATGATTTTTTACGATATAAAACCTAGAATATATTCTAACTTTGACATCACAAGAATTGAATTAGAAGATAGTAAACCAACAAAAAAAAATGTCACAATCCGTCATGGAACTTCCCGAAGGTATGTTGGTTGGAATTCTTTTTGATGCTGAAGCAGATTCTCCATCGACCTGGGCTAGCTGGATGCTCAAGTAATCAATTCGACTATAAATATGATTCTATGTTTCGGCGTAAATGATGAATAACTATTGTATGTGGAAAGATAGTGTTCTGCTTCAGCCAACCCCTACAATTTGATTCCATCAATGTTTTGTTCTTTTCTCATTCCCTCCATATTTTTAGTTAGCATACAATATCAAGAATCTAAAGTTCAAACCCTATAAATAGGCCATTTAAATTATGTCTCATTATACATTATACTGAATTTAATTAGTTATATCACCATTCTCATGATTTTATTTATATAGTTTCCCTCAATCAAAAAGCATGGTCAAGAGGATTATGTACTCAAGAATATGTGAATCGATGCAACATGATCATCCCAAAACCCGTGCTTACCAAGCTATTCAATAGTGGCCATCCCGAAACCATATTTCGGAAATCATTTGTAACTAAATACATTTCATTTAACTAGTTCGACATGCCTCTCTAGCTTTACTTTTAGGGTGGTTCGTTGAATTTGGAATCACAGGAAACTAGATTATTTGTACCAAACATAAAACTCATAATTATATTGTATATATTTTATCTAGCAAAGAATATTCACTCTTTCCTTCTTGTTTTATATTTCAGACAAAAAATTTCGTCAAAGGCAAGGAAGAAAAGGGAATAACCTTGATGAAATTGGCGGTCAACAAGGAAAATAGAATCAAATTATTGTTTGCACTTCATGATGTTATTCAAGAACAAAATCGAAGAACGAGATGAAGGCATACTCGGATTGTATACTTTGAGAATACGATCGGATGGCATGTCTTATCGATCTGATTGTAGGTGGCGTTTCAAAAGTGAGACTATCAAAGCTGCAACTTCTCAAAATGAAAAATCAGTCGTTGTTGAGGGTTGATAAGTACAAGGCACACGATGATGCTATCCGATCAGGTGATATTGATCCTACTGTTAGCACTGGTAGAAGGATGGTGCTTCCGTCGTCCTTCAATGGTGGCCCTAGATATGTGGTCCAGAACTTCCAGGACACCATGGTAATTTGCAAGAGTATGGGTTATTCAGAATTATTCATAACTTTGACATGCAACCCCAAGTGGTCCGAAATAACGCGTTTCTTAAAATCTAGGGAATTAAGCCCGAGGATAGACCCGATGTGACGAGCCAGGTTTCAAGATAAAATTGAACAAACTTATAAAGAACTTGAAGACAAAAAAATATTTTTGGAAAGTATGTAGGAAGTAATATTAAATATAATATTATTGTTTGTACTGTTTATTTTGATTTTCTCACAATATCTTTTAATATACATATACTTACGATTAACTTCGTTTCATTTTGCAGTGGTTTATACAATTGAAATCCAAAAGCGTGGACTCTCTCGCATGCACATATACTTCTTTGGATTGATAGAGATCAAAGAAATATGTCCACGAGTGATATAGATGAATTCATATGTGCAGAGATACCTGATAAGGATCAAAATATGGTGTTGTATGAAGTTGTATCCGATCTGATGGTGCATGATCCACGTGGACTACAAAATCCAATGTCACCAGCATCCATAATGCGAGAACTTGCTCAAAGATGTTTCCAAAAGCTTTCAATGATAGAACTATCTTTGACGGTAACGACTATTCAGTTTACAAGCAGCATGACACCGTCAAAACGATAAAAAGGGTGACAATGTCATCGACAACAGGTACATTTTTCATTATCTTATTATAATATTACATGCCTTTACTATTTATTAGCAAGGTTATTTGGTTGAATATGGGTGAAAATCAAAGAAAGAAGTTAGACTAAATATTCGTAGTGTTAGGTTCTCACACTATTTTTAGAATTTGTAGATAATTATAGATATGGATAGATATACATTAGAATACGTTTGAAATTTAAGAACATAAATAACTAATTAACTTAGACAAAGTCAATATTAAATTTTTAAAAGTGAATACTATTTTTAGTAGTTGTTACATTTTAAATGTATGGATAGATATCAATTAATTGTAACCAAAAACTTTTTAAAGTTATTTAGAACACTAAATACTTGGTTAACTATATTCGTAAGTAGTTAGTGACGTAGGGAAGCCAAACTAAATTAATTTGAAATAAAGAAATATGATAGTCATTTATATGTAGTAGGTAAGCTTAATAGATAAATAATTATTTTTCACACTATCACATGCCATATCTTAATATTGAAGATTAATATATACATGTTTTTTTTATATCTACTAATATGCAGGTTTCTGGTTCCTCACAATCCATTTCTTTCTCATGAAGTACCGTGCACATATAATTGAATGGTGTAACAAATCCAATTCAACAAAATATTTGTGTAAGTACGTCAACAAAGGGGTTGACAGGGTTAGTGCCAAGCTCACAATTGAGAATGATGTTCAAGATTACGTCGATTGTCGATATATTTATATATGCTTGTAAGGCCGTCTAGCGAATTTTGGGATTTGATATGTGTTAGGAATATATGTTAGTATTTTTAATCAATCACCATATGGCTTCTTTAGCACATAAATGTGACTAGTACTCTTTGTTCACTTGAACATTGTAAAAGAGGAAATCACTTATTATGTTAGTCTAGTAAAACTTGTAATAGGATTATTAGGTATTTAAATGTAATTTTATATTTTGAAGAAGGCCATGAAGAAGGATCCTAGCAATGGATTTCAATTTGAAAATTTGAAGACTGAAGATAGCACAAGTTTTTGAAGACACAAGGTTAATTCTCATCAGATAGACTATGATCATAAAGCATATTGTAAAGTGCATATATTGCACATAACAAGTCTCTGAACATATGACATCACTGAGTTCAGGAGCATGCTAGCTTTTCAAAAACGATCATGTGTCCGTTGAGACTACATGACAAGAAATAGTACATGCATTAATTAAACCAGCTAGAAAGTCGCTAAATGCATAGTCCTCTATGGAAAATGAGAAAGGGACTTTCGAGTACTCATTTCGAGATATTAACGGATTGAATTTTGAGAAGGTCTTACGGATACGATTCAAACGATTCTCATATTCATGTATAAATATCATCACTTAGAAGTTGAGAAATACACACACGAAACACGCTCATATCTACTTATCAAGCAAAGTATTCTCTCAAGCATTTATAGTATCATTCTCCAAACTTTCTGTTGCAACTAATAAGCTCAAAGAATCATCAGTAATTCTAAGTGTCCTGAACCTGTAACAAAAGATTGTTATTCGTGAAAGAGTTGAACTTTCAGATACCCTTTCTGAAGCTCATACATTAATAAGTGTATTAAGTAGTGTTATCTCTTCTGAGCTCTCTGAAAATATAGCTGAAAAGTTATGTGAGAAGCTTACCTGTATAACCAACACCATTAAGGCGTGGAGTGCAAGAAGTACTTGATTTGGAAAACCAGGGAGCATCTCCAAGGTTATCTTGAGTATAAGAAGTACTTGGCTCTAGGAGCTATGGAACACCTCATGGGAAACATTTGGTTGGAAACGATTTGTTTGTAGGGATCTTAGAATATGATGTATTGTAAGGAAAACTCAATTATCTGTTCTAGAGAATTCCAGGTATCAGAAAGGCCGAGTGGATTAGTTGGAGGATTACGCCAACTCTAGATACCACTATACTTTGTGTGTCATTTACTATTCCGCATTTACATTCCAGCAACACACACACACCCACACACACACACATTTACTACTGCAAAGCACAATCACATTTATCTATCGCTTAAGTCTTCCACTCTCTGAATTTAAGGTATTAGAAACCCACTAGTATATGAGAAATAGTGTTTATTGATAAAGGTTTGAAAAGACTATTCACCCCCCCCCTCCTACTCTTTTCCTTTTCCATTATCTAGACCAACAAATGGTATCAGAGCCGGAGGTTCCCAAGCCTTCTGCACTGAACCTCGATCCCCCAGATAGGTAAAGTTTTTCTCTCTTTTCGAGGACATTTTAAAGTTGTGTGTTAAGTGCGCACGTATGTCTCTGAGTGATGCTCCGGTTCTGAAGCCCGGAAATTACGAGAAATTGAAGAACAACATGATGTTGCATCTTGAAGCAATTAGTGATGAGATGATCTATGTCATCAAGGAAGGACCAATCAAGATCAGACAGCTCAAACAAGTCAACGGAGTGTCTGACGGTCGGAGAAAAATTGATGCTGAAGGCAGTGACACTTCGACTAGTGATAGTGGTCGTGTTCCTACTGGACAAGTTGAGTATGAAGACAAACCTCGTGAAGTATGGACATCGGAAGATGCCAAGAGACACAGGTTGGATGGTCAAGCTCGTAACATCATCATTCAGTTGACACCTGAGCATATACAGTGCAACTGTGCTGTGCAAAAACGGCGAAAGTTGCCTGGCGATTGATTGAAGAAATCTATGTTGGAACTGAGAAATCCAAGGAACACAAGTTCGAAGTTATAAAATTGAAGTTCCAAAACTTCAAACAGGGTCCCACTGAAACTCTGGAAGAACTTGATTCTCTGTTTACTACTCTCATGAGTGATATGGCTGCACTTGAAGAAAGTGATAGATATTTGAATTCTGAGAAGGTGAAAACCATTGTCAGAAGTTTTAACCAAAATTGGGAACATACCAAATATTTCTACTTTAACCAAGGTATGCCACAAATCTCTCCAGTGGTTTCTTTTACAGTTAGCCACTATGAACTATTAGACAATCCAACGTGGTTTGGATACAGCTGAAAAGTTGCAGAGTGTTGCTCTAGTCACACAATGTACATCTAAAAAGAAGGATATCAGGGAATTGTCTGAAGAAAATTCTCTTGATGGGCGACACATGAAGAAATATGTGAGCCAAGAGATAGAAAGGAGAAAAGCAAAAGAGAAGCTGAAAAAGCATCTCTGCCCAAACTACCATCAGTACAAGAACATCCAAATGAACAACTCTCTGAACAACTCTGCTTAGAAAGCTGTGAGTATTGAAGTCGCTGAAATTGGAAAGGACATCTACTTCTATTATTAGAAACCCAATCACTTCAAATGTGATTGTCCTGCCTTTAACAAGCTTAAGAAGGGTAAGAAAAAGGAGAGAAGAACTTTCAAAAGAACTCAGTGGGCCTTGCATACTGAAGAGAGAAAGAAGATCCAAATTCAACTTGATGATCTGGATATTGAGTCGGATTCTGAAGATGAGGATTCAGAAGACTCAAAATCATTATCACCAAAATTGTGTGAGATTACTCGCGATGTAATTGACTTCGGCCAAAAGAAGAATGACATGTGTAGAGTCGTTGAGATCGTAGGTCCCGACATCTCCAACATTGAAGAATGCCTTATGGTTGATAAGGTAATAAATACATCACAATTCTTGTACTACGAAAGTGATGATGACGGTATCAAGGATTTGAGATTGGTCAAGAGTGAACATGATTGATATGAGAGAGAATTCTTGGTTGTTGAAACAAAGACCAAGGTTCTGGAAGCAGAAAAAGAAGTTTCTAACTTGCCCAAGGTATATGAGAAAAAGGATGTTGAAACAGCATCACTTAGATCTCAGGTATCGGAGAATGAAAATTCTCATGAGCAAGCCTTGAATGAGCTAAATGAGAAGTTGAAGAAGCTTCTACCTGAAAATGATTGTTAGCAATATCTTTAGTATTTTGATCAATCACGATATGACTTATCTTTAGTACATAAAGGTGACTAGTACTCATAGTTCACTTGAACATTGTAAAAGAGGAAATCACTTAGTATGTTAGTCTAGTTAAACTTGTATTAGGATTGTTAGGTCTCTGAATGTAATTTTATATTTTGAGAAGGCCATGAAAAAGGATACTAGCAATGGATTTTAATCGAAGATTTGAAGACTGAATATTGCAAAAGTTTGATGAGGACATAAGGGTTAGTCTCCTCAGATAGACTATGTTCAGAAAGCATATTGCATAGTGCAAATGGCACATTACATGTCTCTGAATATATGACATCATGAGTCAAAAGGAGCATGCTAGCTTTCAGAAAGTTTCGTGTGTCCGTTGAGACTACAGGACAAAGTAATAGTACAGTGTATTAATTACACCAATTGAAAAGTCGATCAAGCATAGTCTCCTCTGAAAAATGAGAAGGGGACTTCTGAGTACTTATTTCGAGATATCAACGGATTGAATTCTGAGAAGGTCTAACGAATACTATTCAAACGACTCTCAAATTCATCTATAAATATCACCACTTAGAAGCTGAGAAATACACACAAGAACTGCGCTCATACTTTCATATCAATCAAGTATTCTCTCAAGTATTCATACTTTGATTCTCCAAGATTATTGTTGCAACTATCAAGCTCGAAGAATCACTAGTAGTTCTAAATGTCCTGATCCTATAACAAGAGTTTGTTATTCGGGAAAGAGTGGAACTTTCCGATACCCTTTCTGAAGCTCATTCTCCAGAACGGATACCAACACTTGGGTCAGAAAGGAGACACATACCATATATTGAACAAGTATATTAAGTAGTGTAATCTCTTCAAGCTCTCTGTAAACATAACTGAAAAGTTATAAGAGAAGCTTAACTGATAATCATCATATAACCAACACCATCTAGGCGTGGAGTACAGGAAATACTCAGGGGATATTTGGTTGGGAACCATTTGTTTGTAGGGATCTTAGAATAGAAATTATTTTAAGGAGAACTCAATTGTATGTTCTAGTGAATTCCAGGACTCAGAAAGGTCGAATTGTACTAGTTGGAGGATTACGCCACCTCCGGATACCACTATAAACTGCTGTATTATTTACTTTATTGTACTTACATTCTAGCATAAAACGCTACAATTTTTAGAATACGAATAAACGAGGAGAATCCAGTAATCGAATATAATTTTCTTTTAGCGGAAGCATGAGCTAAAATCTTTGATGCAGTTTTCAGAATTTGATTTTCATGAAACTTTCAACCACCGATGCCTTCATTTTCCGTCACAACCATCAATTCCCATGAAACGCGAGCAGTAGCTCCGCCCCTCCCCTGCTCTCTCTCGCCTTCATTCGCGTCAATCATTTCATAGTTCGTTTGCTTGCACCTGACTGCTTTTCGCGCTCTCGATCGACTTTTTCGGTTGGTGCCCCTTCTCTTTCGATTGTAATCGAACTTTGGGATGAGAAACTGTGTTAATTAATTGTTACATGTTTGATTTTGTGTGGTCTACTTTTAATCGATTTATGCTTGGTTGTATGGTTGTGTCGCACGTTTATGGCCTTGCTACTATTCAGTTTGTTTTCAGTCCAGGTCCTGTTTCTTTTTTTTTAATCACGCTTGCAGTTTTGGTTAGTTACATGTTCTTCCCAGTTGGACTGTGTTTGGTGTATGTGGTTATCAACTTGTTGTCGACTGTATGTTGTTGGGTGGTGAACTGTTGCAGTGGTATTGCCTGCTATCTATTCTCGAGTTGCCTGGTTGTGAATTGAGGTTGTGCGGAACTATTATGCATGTGTAACATGCTGTAATTGTTTGAATCTTGGTTGCGTTGGTTGCGACTTTGTTGTGTTGGTGACTGTAGTTAACTAAAGCTAAGTTGAACAACTGATTTGCTCTATTTCTGATGTAAACAGTTGCGTGCCCTGCTAGTTGAAAATTAGTTAAATGAGTTTGATTTTTTTTCCCTTCATGTTTTTTTAGTGGCCTAGATATGTTGGCAGCCCTGGTTTATGGTTGGTTTACTACTTAGATTATGATTTAGTACGGTTCTGGTGTAGTTATAAATTTGTTGTAGTTTAGGACGTCAATTAGGCCAATATGCAGAATGCTAACCAATAATAAGTGCTTCTTATTTCTGGAATGTTGAATGATTCTGATGCTTTCAGTTCGGTATATACATTAAACTCATGGCTTTGAAGTTATTCTGTAGAGAATTTGAAATAGCTGCTGCTTGAATGAACACAGTTTTCATCAAAAAGAAAACCTTTATAATTAGTCCTGGTTTATCCACTTCTCAGGCTGTTGATGATCTTAATTATCTCAGTACATTGAACAATGAGTAACATATCAACAATGACCTCAGAAAGTTCATATTTGAATCGGACCTTGACCCTCAGGACAATTCGGGCTAATAGCGGTTAATATTATCTAGCTATTCAGGGAATCATTTTATCCGCCTTTCTATAGAATTGTTTATGCTCATTGAATTAATTGGACTAGAAGAAGGTTTGATTTTTCTTACTGATTGCTTAGAAGTAAAATGAGATTACTGTTCTTTCCACCTTATTAGTTGTTTCAATGTTTGTGCTACTGTAACCATCTGGTCGTCGACTGTCTATGAGTCGATTGTCTGACGGTCTGCTTGCTTCTTTTATGGTGTCACTGTAGCAAGTCGATTCCTGCCTGTGTATCCTTGTTTGTTGGTCTGTTTGTGTAGTTTGTACTAGCATGCCTAGTGTGTTTACTGTCCCGTTGTGAGTTTTGAATTGTAGGGAGTTAGGTTTCTGCAGTTTCATTATTGTTGTTGTCATGATACCTGCGGTATTCTGGGTTGAAATGTGTGTATGGGTGCATGTGCCTGTCTTCTTATATTCGACTTTCTATGTGTGTTGTATTCCAAGCTGCAGCCTGGTACCGTGTCGATCTTGAATGTGTTCTGTTAGCATCATATGAAATTATATGCTTAAGCGTCTTCGTTTTTTAATTGTTGCTACTTGTTATGAATGTTTTGGGGGATTTAAGGGAGTCTTGTAAGTACCCTTGCGTAAAAATTAAGTAGCATTGTCCATTTATCAGGATTCGCAAGGTTGCGTAGTTTACAAGTCATCCAAGGTGAGTGATTTCAGGCTTTCGGCATCCGGCCCTGGGAAAGTTGTTATCTTTCAAGTATTCCTATTCCAGTACTTGTTCCTTCTTGCTTGACTGCTTACTTGACTCTGACTTCGACTACACGACGACGTCCCGACTGACAACGACATGACTACTAACTATGATTACTGACTATATGATTATTGCTGTAATCGGTTGACCTGTATTCTGGTTACATCTTGCTATTCTGTCCTGATTATATCCTGCTATTCTATTCCATTTATATCTTGCCATTCCATCCTGATTATGTCTTGATGTTCCACATGATATGTATTGCATGAAAAATGATTTCAAAAGCAACCACACTATTTTGGAAAACTTGGGAAACTAGCCTGGTCAAATTGTTCAACAAAAATTTATAAAGAGTCTGCGGCTCTATCTTTCGGGCTCCTACCTACCTGTTCGGACTATTCAAACGGTCCTATATGTGTGTTGCGATGGGTCGTGCTCATCATTCGAGCAACTCACGCGAGGTCACGCCCCTATCTTGTTTATTTGACCGATACCTGATCCGTTCGGTCCAGTCCAAGACAGTTACTGTTACAGTACTGTGAATCTAGCACCTTTTATGTGTTATGATCCTGCCTGCATGTGTACAATTTCCATTTTAAAAATTGCTTGATCAGCTTGTGATGGTTTGCGATCCTGTTGCATTCATGCTCATCTTGTACATGCTTGATTATTCTCACTAAGTCTATATGACTTACGCTCTTCCTGTTCTAACTTTGATTTCCCAGTTATAGAGCACGAAGTGAGGTTGGGGTAGACAGACTAACACTACACTTTGCTAATTATTCCGATGCTACTGTACTAGACGTATGAGATAACTTTTGACTTGTAAAGTATATTTGGGGTCTGTAATAATTGTACGTTTTGATATATATGTATTTGGGAGTTCGGCATAATCCTTGACGTCCGGACCTTGATCCGGCCGGGCCGCTACAGATGTGATCATTTTGATCATTGTTGTCAAGCTCAACAACCATTTTACCTTTACATTTGGTGTTGTCTTTCTGAGATGATGGAATGTTAGGTATATCTAATGCAGCGTTAGCATCATGCTCTGTATCGTCTGTCACCCTAGCGTCCAACTCTGCAGCTGTGGCATCGATATCTTTCTTTAATTGTTGCTTCTTAGCAAGGAGTGTCTTCTCCTTGGCATTTTCTGCCTCAATTATCAGCAATTGGGCTTTCTTAGCTTCAATCAGAGAGTGGTACTCTTGATTGAGCTTGCTCTCTTCTTCCAACAATTCCTTGAGTCTTGAGACTCTGGATTCAACAGCCTTAAGTTCTTTAGATGAGTCGGCTAGTTGATTTTGATCGTTTGAGTTCTGTTGGTTTTGTTGGTAAGCTGGAGGTGATGATTTCTGTGATGATGGTGGGTCTCTCTGAGCAAAGTGTTAAGCAGGTGGAGATCCATGTTCTGGCATTTTCTTGTGCCATTCCACCAGTCCTTGGTGAAGGACTATCATCGTCTTCGTCATCATTTGGGCCATTATGACCTCCTTATGGATGTTCAGATGAAGGGTCAACATCATTTTTGTCGATTTCTTCTTCTTCATCTGAGACCACATTGATTATAGTGGGGAGTGTAATCCTCTGCCCGTTTACTTCCAATTGTTCAGAGGGATAAACTCTGAGTGCCTAGGGCAATGTAGGATTAAGTGTCATCTCCCTTCTGGTTTCTTCATTAGCAACATTGAAGGCATCCATCAGCTTCTTCCCAACATTATAAGTGAAGTCTTCATGCATCAGTGTGTGATGAGAGTAATCCTCTATGGGAAACATGGCATGAACGTAGTTTTCCAGATAGAAGGCTCTCTCCCTTCTCTCTTTTTGGTCAATCACCTTGACAAGCTCTGTTAGATCAGCCTTTCTGAGCTTTTGTCATTGCCTAAAGCATTTGACATGTTGTTTCATGGTGATTGTCTGGAAAATCTTCAGTAGATCCAGTGGAGCTTCCACATCAATCATTGACAAATCTTGAGCCTGGAAGAATGGTTCCAAGTTCATTTTGTTCAAACTTACTTGTGATTATCTGAGAACTAAGAAGTCTAAGTGTTTCTGAGCATACATGTGTATCCACACTAGGCTCATTTACTTGGACCTCTGGAGCAACCGGTGCTTCAGATACCATGGTCAGAGGAGTGGTTGATTCCTCTTCAACTAATCTTTCTTCTCGAGCCTGAGAATAAAAGTCAAATCACAATGCTGAGAAATACTCTACAGAGAACTGTTGGAAATATATGTTTCTGAGAATTTCACTTACTTCCAAGTTAGGAAGCTCAGAGTCAATGCGTTCAGAAACTGGGGTAGTTTCTGGCAACCTTTCTGGAGACTTAGCCAAAGCCGCCGTGTTTATTTCCATAGGTGTTCTAGAGGTCGCAACATTGTCCTCAGACACCTTTTCTTCAGAATGATCCTATTCGAAGAAGCAAAGTATTTGATTAAGTAAGTTGATTTTCACAAGTTACTCAAAAAGATAATGATTCTTATTTTACATACCTCCACAACAGAAGGCTTAGAAAAAAAAATTTAAGAAGGCTTTTCAACCTCTGGAATTTCTTGAGCTTGTAGTGTTTCCACTACTTCAACTACTTTCTCAGTTGGAGCATGTTATAAAGACAATATGATGTTAGAAACACAAGATTTTGATTAAGTACAGAATTGTTTCTTTTCAGAGACAATAGACTACCTGTTTCATAGGCTCTTGTTCTTGTGTTACTGAGGTTGAAGGAACCTCGTCTTCATTCAGAGGGGTGGGAAAATTTTCTTCCCCTGCTGAGATGTCTCCATGAAAGCCTGAAACAAAGGAAGTTTATGAGTAACTAGTTTAACCTTTGTTCAAATGCTTCACGAGTTAGATGTAGACAACTCTTGTTACATGTGTATCTTCATGCACTATGGCTTCCAAAACATGGCTTGAAGTTTCTGGTACTTCGGACCTTTCCTCTATTTGAACTGTCTAAGTTCCCGTCTCAGAAGGTTGAGGAACCTGCTCAGGTGCAGGAATTTCTTCAGCAATCAAATCTACTGGCAACTTGAATGTGGAAGCTATGTCAGAATCTTCCATCATTTTGTAATCCACCGCCAAGCCTTCTTCTGCCTATTGGGGTGTGACACCTTCAGCTGACCTTTCTTGGATTGCATCTTCTGTAACCTTAGCTTTCTTGATCAAAGAAGCTGAGCTAGAGGCTCCACCATGAGTCTCTATCCATGATCTCTTGAGTACCATTTAAAGTGGCACATCATCCTCGGAATCAACATCAAAGTCTGGGACAGACTCATCAATTTGATTGAGCTCATTCGTAGATAGCTCTGGCATCTTGCCTAAGCTAAAGGATCTCCTATCTGAGCTGGAGTCCTTCTGGACTGGAAGGGGTTGTTGGGCTTCAAAATGTTGTGTCGACCTTTTTGGTTGAGGAGTGTCATCAATCACAAGCTGTATCCTCTTCCTTGCCCTAGATTTTTTGGTCCTTGGTTTCTTAGCAATTTGGACATCAACCTGTATCTCTTCAGATACTCCATCTGCCTGAGCAACCATCTCATCTCTGGCAACCTTTTGAAGGCTTCCTCATGAGTGTGTCGGTACATTGTGTTGGTTACTGGGATGTCCATGTGCTCTCTGAGCACAACTCCAAATTTCTCTAAAATGTTGCAATCTCAGACCATAGTGCATATTTGACTTGGTATCAGCACGGCCTTTGATGATTTTGGGTTCAAATTCATCAACCATGTTCACAAACTTCATGAAGAGATATTTCCCCCAATTGAAGAGGTTATCTCTGTCATTAAGCTCTTTCTGGAGAATGGTCATTATCATCCATCTCGACAGACTTATCTGGTCAATGCCTCCTTTGTTTCCATCCAAGCATCTGTTAATGATGTTGGCCAGCACATTCCAGTGCTCAAAGAGGTGTCTTGTTCTGATGTCTCCCAAAATGAAAGAAGAGGGGCAATCCTCAATCTTATCATTTGTTGCTTCTTCATACAGCACTCTGACACTAGTATTCAGAGTCTTATCTCTTGTGTTTATCTTAAATGTTGTTCCACGATTCTTGAGACGGAAGATTTTGCAGAAAGAGTCACAATCAAGATGTATTTCTACACCTTGAACCGATTTTATGAACGATTCTTCAACGTTGTTCACAAACCTTGTGTAGACTTGGGAAGAGTTGTAAAACTCTAAGACATCAACTAGAGACAATCCAGTAGGAGCAGCACAGAGGAACTTCTTAATGTGAGCCTTGGATAGCATCTTCACCACCAAGTTCCTGTCTGGTGTGGAAGAGATAGCCATATTCAAGTATTTTTCAACCATATGTACTCTCAATTCATTCTGAGGTTGGAGGTTTAGACCTCTGGGTTGAAATTACCCAGCAAGCGTTTGTTCAACACTTGCAAAATTTCTTCTCCTTGCTTTTCAGGAGAAGAGGCGGTCGCAACTGAGTTCTTGGATGAGGTCTTTATGGGTGTCATCTCTTATATAGAGTACTGGGTAAGATTAGAGAAGAATGCTTGAATACGAGAGAAATTAGTCTATCTTTTCAGAAGACTAAGCATAAAACAGATGATAAGCAAATGGTTTTGTAGAAAACTTAGAGAGTTTTTGCTGTTTTGATGCAAGTGAAAATTTCAGATTTTGTATGTCTCTCACAAGAATCCTTTATATATAGCAAGATAAAATTACATAGATACAACCTACGTATAGAAATTTGTATGTGTATCTGTGTACATTGCATCGGCGTGGTATGCGTTTCTACTTTGCATTAAATGCGAGATGGGCCATGATTTTTATTGCAACAGGCATTACTTGCCGAGATTTAATCTCACCCGTTGAGATCAATCGTTTATTCATCAAGGGCTAAAATTGTATATCTTTGCAATGATATCAATCAACAAGTGTTCCCGTTTCCACTTAATGAATTTTGGCAATATGTATCCATAAGTCATTGTTAGTGTGTGAGACTAGAAACCTTTGGTCTTAATTTCAGATAGCAAGTCTTGTTTTATGTTACTTATAATATAAATGGTAAAAACACAAAACCCTATACATGTTTGACTCTCAGAAATATATACTATGTTAGACTATTAGTTCTCTCACAATTCATTACTTTTAAATGATTTTCTGAATTACTGTTTACCACTGGATATTGACCTATCCATAGTATTTGAGTTCTAGTTTTATATACTTATGGACCATATACCAACCTATCTTTCTGGACTTTTGCTTCCAGAAGATTTTAGGCTTTCTGAATCATAAGTCTCAGAAACCTTATCATCTTTCTTTCCATGTAGGTTATCTGAATACCCGTTTCAGGAACCTGTTTTCCTTTTTCTTTGATTCTTACCTACTCTTTTAGAGACTTAGAACTTTTCAGTTCTAAGGAAACTTAAGTAACCCAAGACTATGTCTTAAGGTTAAAAACCTACTTTCTTGGAGTGTCTTGGTGAAGATATCTGCAAGTTGATCTTTAGTACCACCCTTTAGAATCTCTATATTGTTTTTTTCAACATGATCTATGATGAAGTGGTGTCTAACATCTATGTGTTTAGTTCTGGCATGGAACTTTTGATTCTGAATAATCGCAATAGCACTAGTGTTGTCACAGAAAATGGAAGTTTTCTCTTCACTTAGTCCATAGTCTCTGAATTGTTGTTGTATCCATAGTATTTGAGTAGCACAACAATCAGTAGCAATATATTCAGCCTCTTTGGTAGAAGTAGCAATTGAGTTTTGCTTCTTGCTAAACCATGAGATTAGTCAAGTTCCTAGAAACTGACAAGTTCCTGAAATACTTTTCCTATCAAGCATTGATCTAGCATAGTCAACATCTGAGTAGCCAACTAAACTCAATCCACTTTCTTTAGGATACCACAGCCCAACTCCTACAGTACCTTTGACATACCTTAATATTTTCATAGCAATGTTGTAGTGTGATTGCATAGGATTTGTCTAAAATCAAGCGCACACACCCACTGCATATTGAATATTAGGTCTTCTTGCAGTAAGGTAGAGAAGTGAACATATCAATTTCCTATAATTATGTTCTTCAACACACTTATCAGATTCAGTATAAGTCATCTTGGTTCATATGCTCATAGGTATCTTGGCATTCTTTTCAGAAGGCTTCAGATTAAACTTGTTCAGCATATCTTTTGCATACTTTGTTTGACTAATAAACATTCCATCATTGAGTTGCTTGACTTGCAATCGTAGGAAATAATTCAATTCTCCCATCATACTCATCTCAAATTTGTTCTTCATGAGATCATCAAAGTCATTACAAACTTGCTTGTCCTTAGATTCAAATATTATGTCATTAACATATAGTTGAACCAAAAGTAGTTTCCCATAATGGTTTAAGGTGAACAAAGTTTTATCAACTTCACCTTTCTTCAAACCACATTCCAGAAGATATTTGGCCAAAGTATCATACCATGCTCTTGGAGCCTGTTTCAGTTCATACAAAGCTTTCTGTAACTTATAGACCATCCTACTTTCTGAGGAAACTTCAAAGCCTGGTGGTTGATCAACATAGACTTCCTCAACAAGTTTACCATTCAGAAATGCACTTTTAACATTCATCTAGTAAACTTTAAAGTCATTATGAGCTGCAAAGGCTAGAAATAGTCTAATTGCATCCAATCTTGCAACGGGTACATATGACTCATCAAAGTCTAGGCATTCAGTCTGGGTGAATCCCTTGGCAACCAACCTTGCTTTGTGTCTGGTTATTTCACCAGACTCATTCTTCTTGTTTCTCAAAACCCACATAGTTCCAATCATAGATATTTGTTCTACAAATGGAACAAGTTTCCAGACCTTGTTTCTCTCAAATTGTTCCAACCCTTCTTGCATTGCAGAGATCCAGTCTTGATCCTTTAATGCATCTTCAATAGTCTTAAGTTCAACGTTTGAGATAAAACACCCAAAGAGAGAGTAAGCATGTTAAGCTAATGCTCTCCTACTTCTAACACCTTGATCAGTTGAACAAATCACATCCTTTGCAGGACGATCTCTAATCCATTTCATAATTGGTTTTGAACTAGTAGGATCATTATCTACGTGATATGAATGTAAATCACTACGATTATGATTTGATACTTCTTCAATATCAGTGATATTTTGTACACTCGAAGTGTGGTAAATATCTGACACTTGTTCAGTGTTAGAGTTTTCTAGAATATGTCTTTCAGAAAGGTTATTCCCAGAAAGGTCTCGACGATGATCATTCTCAGTTTCCATTTTTGGAATCCTCATAGGAAATTCTTCATCATATATAAGAGTCATCTGGTTGTTACTAGGCACATCATACTTTTCTTCATCAGACTCATCCTCAATATTAATGATAGAGTTTCTCCTTTCAGAGTCAGTTCAGTTTGTGAGTAGGTATGTTTACTTTTCGTCTTTACGAATGTTGTGTCTTGGTGCTCTGTATGTGAACTGTTGTTGGCTTATCGTTCGACTTTACCTTGCTCCATTAGTGTTGATTGTTTATTGGGTAATACTATTAGTACCTCGTGACATACAATCTTGCGCTTGCTGCTAATGCAGTGTTACTCTAGGGAGTTACCTATTGTTGAAGTGTGTCTAGTGTGTCTATTGGCATGGTAGTAGTGTTACTAGACCAAGGTAATGTTGTGTTATGGGCATATTAGATGTGAGTAATGTTTCTGTTCTGTGTGAGGTCTAGGGTTCGAGTCTCGGCTGTAATATGTTTGTAAGTATTTTAATTATGTGATTTCACAACGTGTCAAAAGATATACAACAAAATGTCTGAAAAGATAAACGGAAGTTTAAACATTAATAAATATGACGAAGATATCCTTGGAACATTAATTTACAACAAAAAGGGGTTAATTCCAGTATAGAAAAGCTGTCTGGCGGTCGGTTAAAGATGTTAACGACGTTTATACTAATATATGTAATTAACTAGTCGACGAATTAGACGATCTTGAGAATAAGCGAGCATCTAAACCAGGTTTGGGCCGAATCTTCATAATACCTTGCCTTTACTGGTTTTTGTGAAAATAACTATTTAATAATTGTGATTTGATAACTGTTAATATTATATCAAGCGACGGGACTTGATATAATATTATTTTATTCACTGAAGATCAAGTTATGTGCGTATCCCGAAAAGATGATTTCTGATGCAAGTGACGTGTGTGAAACATTTTATAAAAAGCATGGATAAATATTAGCTCTCATATATGTTGGTGATTTGTCTTTGTGACGCCGTCTTTATGACGCTTTGTCTTTGTGACGCCTGTCTACGTGATACTGTCTTTGTGACGCATTGTCTTTGTGACGCCGTCTTTATGACGCTTTGTCTTTGTGACGCCGAGTACTCG
>JAYMSP010002528.1:0-23747 GCA_036897095.1 Plantago elongata
TTTTCCTTGATTTTCCAAACCAAGTACTTCTTGTACTCCACACCTTGATGGTGTTGGTTATATGATTGTTGTCAGGCTACATTTAAAATAACTTTTCATCTATTCTAACAGAGAGCTTGGGAATATTACACTACTTAATATACTTGTTTAGTATATGGTAGGTATCTCATTTCTGACCCAAGTGTTGATATCCGTTCTGGAGAATAAACTTCATAAAGGGTGTCTGAGTGTTCAACTCTTTCACAGATAATCAAACTCTTGTTAAGGTTCAGGACACTTAGAACTACTAGTGATTCTTCGAGTTGTATAGTCGCAACAGTGAGCTTGGAGAATTGTAGTATGAATGCTTGAGAGAATATTTGAAAGTATAAGCGAAGTTCGTGTGTGTGTATCTCTCAACTTCTAAGTGTTGATATTTATAGATGAATTTGAGAATCGTTTGAATAGTATCCGTTAGACCTTCTCAGAATTCAATCTGTTGATATCTCGAAATGAATACTCAGAAGTCACTTTCTCATTTTACAAAGAGGGCTTGCTGGTTCGACTTTGCTGTCAGTGTAATTAATACACTGTACTATTTCTTTGTCTTGTAGTCTCAACGGACACATGAGCATATCTTAAAGCTACCATGCTCCAGAACTCGTTGATGTTATATATTCAGAGAGGTGTATCGTGCCAAATGCATTACACAATACGCATTCTAAACATAGTCTATTCGAGGAGACTAATCCCTTGTATCTTCATCAAACTTGCGCAATCTTCAGTCTTCAAATCTTCGATTAAGCTTTGTTGCTAGGATCCTTCTTCATGGCCTTCTCAAAATATAAAATTACATTCAGAGACCTAATAATCCTATTAAAAGTTCAACTAGACTAACATACTAAGTGATTTCCTCTTTTACAATGTTCAAGTGAACTAAGAGTACTAGTTACCTTTTTGTACGAAAGATAAGTCATATGGTGATTGATCAAAAATACTAACAGATATTCCTAACACCTTCAACCTGTGTAAAGCCTTGAGCAACTAAACGAGCTTTGTTACGAACAATCACACCGTTTTCATCACTTTTTTTTAAAGATCGACTTGGCACCAATAACATTAATACTTGGTGGTCTATGAACTAGTGTCCAAAGTTTGTTTTTGGTGAATTGTAACAATTCTTCTTGCATAGCATTAATCCAATGGACTTCTTTGAGAGCTTGATTCACAGTCTTAGGTTCTATGATGGAAATAAATCAAGAGGTATGTGCCCGGGCACACATAGTATCAGTACATATGTGTAAATTTACCATCTTCTTGTAATCAACTTGGGGTTTAGTCCGAGTTTTGACCCCTGTTGCTAGTTTGCCAATGACTTGTGTTGAAGGGTGAAGATTGTGAATCTTGGAAGGAGGGTCTCTCTAAGCATTGTCACCAGTGAGATGTTCTTCTAGTTTAGTTTCAGAATACAACGAGTCAGGTTGTGTGTCGGCCACACCAGATGGTGTATCTGTCACACCTGCCTCATGTATCTCAACTGTTGTAGTAGGAACATCTTCAGTGGGTTCCTGCATAGAATTACCTACGTTTGGGGTAGGAGGGATTGCATCATTCTCTTGTACCATGGTCTGTACAGTGTTTGTTACTGGTGTGATATGTGCATCGGTCACTGCAGCGTCAAATGTATTGGGTACACCATTATCTTCGACCTGTTTATCTGCAGTACTAGGGAAATCATCAAATACAACATTGACTGACTCCATAATAGTTCTGCGAGTAGGCTTGAAGATCCTATAAGCATGACTATTATTGGAGTAGCCCACAAAAAATCCTTTATCACTTTTGGAATCAAATTTTCCTAATTTATCCCTATCGTTGAGAAGGTTGCAGGTACACCCGAGTATACGAAAATGAGCAAGGTTAGGTTTCTTGTCTTTCAGAAATTCATAAGGAGTTTTTGTGTACCACCTCTAAGATAAGCCATGTTAATTAGGTAACATGCAGTATTTAAAGCTTCTGCCCATAACCTCTTTGGTACTTGCATAGAGTTCAACATGACCCTAGCCATTTCCTGTAATGTCCAATTCTTCCTTTCTGCTATACCATTCAGTTGAGGGGTTTTGGGTGAATAGTATTCATGAAAAATGCCATGTTCATCACAGTAGTAAGAAAAAAGATTGATTTTTAAATTATTTATCATGGTCAGATCTAATACGAAGAACATATGAGGCATATGAATTCAAATTTCTAGCATGCAGTGTTTTGAATGCACCAAAGGTTTCATATTTTTCTTTTAAGAATCTAATCCAAGTGTAACGGGAAAAATCATCAACTATCACATAGACATACCTTAACTGGGCCCATAAGATCCATTTGAAGGAGTTGGAAACACTTACTTATACCAACATGCTGACCATCAGTGAGAACTGGACTATGAGGAGCTTTGTCGTGTTTATGCAATTAACATGTCCAAGTTTCTTGTGAGCCAGAGTACAGAGTCATCAAGTTTGACTTGATTGCACTGTTCCTGACTATCAGCCAAATAGCAGTTGTCTTTTGATCGGGTACCTGTCATGACATAACAATTTCCAGAGTCGAAAACCTCGCAGGTTTTCTTCCTAAACATTACCATTAGGTTATCATCACATAGTTGACTAATACTAATCAAGGTACCCATTAGTCCTTCTACCAACAAGACACCTTCCAATGGAGGTAGGCCAACTATGGCTAAAACTCCTTTAGCAATGATTTTACCTTTCGTTCCTCCACCATAGGTAACAGTACCTGTAGTTAGTTTCAAAAAATTATTAAGATTTGATTTTGTGCCAGTCATGTGACGGGAACACCCACTGTAAAGGTACAAGCACATGTAGAATTTGATTTAAGCACATTAAACACAACATTACTAAGAATCTTGTTCTTGATCATCCAAATCTGTTGTTTACTTTTCTTCTTGGCAGTTTAGTACCATGTGTAGTGACCACACTCTGCACTGTCATAGCAGGTGTAGGAAGAACACTGTTCTAACTGTTTTCACTTGATGGGGGTGTTTTGTTCACACCTTCAGTCACAACTTGTACATGTTCAGTCAATGAAGTACCAATAACACATAAGAAGTATTGGTGTGATCATAGAATGTAGGTTCTACATCTGAATCATCTGAGATAAGTACATGTTTAGCTTTTCCTTTCTCTTTAGCCAATTTATAACAATATGGCTTAATATGACCTGTTTTATGACAATTATCACACACAAAATTTTTTTTCTTGAGTTTGTCATTATCACTATCAGTATCTTTTGCTTTCACAAATACAGCTCCAATAGGAAAAACAGAGGCAATTTAATTTTTAGGTACCACTTTATCAACAAGTTTGGAGTAAACAAGACCAATAGTACCGTCATTAGCAATGCACAAAATTTCATCAAGTTTGGAAGATCCAGCATTAAGTCCAGCAAACGTAAGTTCAGCTTTATCTAACCTGGATTGTACCTTTTCAAGCTCACACTCTGTTTGGGTAAGAGTGGCTTCCAATCGGTTGATGGTGTCTCCAAGATATTGGTTTTCTTCTTTGAGATATGCTTCCCTTTTTAGTACTTTCTTCCACTAAGTAACAAATCTCCATAGATGCTTTTGAGTTCATTCACAATCTCCTCTTCTTGTACTTCATCTATATTTGGTGATTCACTTGTATCACAATCAGAAATACTAACCAAGCAACAAAGGTTAGAGTCATCAAGGTCCTGAACATCGTTGTAGGTGTTATCAGAACACTCAGAGTCAGAAAAATCTGCAAAAGGATTGTTCTTAAATGGTCTATGTGTCGTCAGTACACCAATCTTCATAAGCCCCGTCCATATGCACAAAAGAATGTAATGCAGATGTCTCTAGTTTATCATCATCGGTACCTGTATCAATAGACACACAAACCCAATAGGCAATTCCCCTCTTATGAAGGGTGTTAGCACATTCACTGGCAAAGTGACCATACCCCTCACATGCAAAGCATTTCTTTTTCTTAAGTTTCTCAGCCTCTTCAGCGGTAGGTTGTTTATAGGTCTGTTTGACAAAGACTTGGAAGGATTGTTGCTCGAACTACATTTGAACTTGTCTTTAAGACTACTATTTTTAAAACCTTTAAGAACAATATTTAGAAGAAGATTGTCAATGTATTCTTCATTGTCAAGTTCAGTATCAACTGATGTAGTTTGAATAACTACATCAACTTCACTCTTCTCTTTATTCGTTTTAAGACAAGGTGGGTTTTCCATAGACATCTCATAATTAAGTAAAATATTCATTAATACTTGAAAATCCATAGTAGCCGAGTTATGAGCAGTTTTAATTGCAATCCTCTTCATCTCGTATCTCCTAGAAATACTACGAACAACCTTATAAGTCAATTGCTTATTTGAGTAAGGTTCACCAAGTATTTGACTCTCATTGGATATGTCCATTAATTTATCAAAATAATCAGTTATATTTTCATCCTCACCCATTCTTAGATTCTCAAATTTGCTAGCTAACATCTGATATTTTGATTCCATAACACTCTCATCACCCTCACAATGGTTATGGAGTATATCTCATGCACCCTTAGCAATAGTATAAGTTTGAATCAATTTAAACATATGATGATTAACATGAGCAAAAATAGCATGAAGAGCTTTTTCATGGAGATTAGATTTGTTTACCTCATTTGCAGTGTATTCTGATTCAACCTTTGGTATAACATCCTTGTCACCATCCGGAGCACACATAGGTAACATGTACCCCTCTGTGACAGACCTCCAAGCACGCACGTCCATTGACTTGATGAATGTTCTCATCCGTAGATTCCAGTAACCATAGTTGTAGCCGTCCAGTATAGACAATCTGTTGGCATTGGTGGTATACATCTCTCAAAGTATCAAATCCAAACACCAATGTGGAGGTGTTGGCTCTGGTGCCAATTTAAATAGTATAAGGACCAGGATTTAATACTTTGCTAACTTCACGGACATACCTAAGTGTAACGACTACACAACTTCTCAGATAACTGTGAAGAGTATATTCAATACATAATATGACTCGACAGAGATGTATATAAACTAGAAAGACAACGGAAATAAACTAGGACAAGATATAAGTTTCTAGCAGGTTATCTATGTCGATAACCCACCGAGCCTGAAGGAAAAAATATCCACTATATGAATGAACAAAAATGAATACAAGGTAACTAGTCTAGCTCTATTCTAGGAATACAACTAGATGCAAACAACCAAGTATTTGTGGAGAATAAACTTAGACTAATCGAACTCTTAATCTCTAGACTAACAGCTAGACAAAACTTGGAAAAGGTCGATGACAGATACGTGAAACAGCTTGACAACTATGGGATATGAATGGCTTCCTTAAAACACGTAATTTGTCCTCAATGTAAGACGCCCTTTATATAGATTCTTTGGGCCGAATTTTTGAAGCCGAGTCCTACATTGACTTGTGTTATAATTCATGCCCGTCTTCAACTTCTTACTTGATCTCTTCTTATCCAGTTTTCTATGCCAGTCGATCTTCGATCTCCTTCTCTTGGTATACTTCGATTTGTAAACTCCTTTGAATTCTACGTTATATCATGCATTGATCTCATGCACACAATAGACATACACTACTATGAAACTTGTTATGTTAGTGAATAAAGTCAAAAACTATTCTAAAGATAATCTAAGTCGAGTTCACTTGAGACTTTGAGTGTGAGTTACAGTAAAAACTCCATAAAGAAATACTCTATAAAGGAATAAACTTCATATAGTAATAACAAATCATGTCCAACTTGGGACCAGTTATAAATAAGAATAAACTTCATATTGTCATATTACATGACTTTATACGGTCTCGCATTAAGTAATTATACATATATAATAATAAATAACATAATATTCAATAATATTTATCTATATATATAATTTTCATTCTGAAATTTAAGACGTAAAATACTCATTTAAAATTGTTTGTTATAGTAATTTGCCTATCATTTAGCTTACGTGAAATTAGTAATTTTATATATATATATTAACTTTCTTATTTGAAAAAAAAAACGTTTCTATCTTATCAAGTTAGTATTTAGCAATTTTATTCAATAAATATAACATTTAAATTATGTACATTGTTTTATTATTAAAAATGTATTTTTTAGTAAATTTTGTATAAGAATATTTTTTCATGGCTCCGATGTATGATTGTATGAAATTTTTATTGTATATCAATTATAGTCGATATATCAATAATGATATACTTAATACACCGAACATTAAATTCAGATGTACAACTTGTACACTCGAAGGGAAACTCGCACTTACATTCAGAAATATAGACTATGTATAGATTTGCTCCCGTAATAAGCTTACATTTCGATTGCATTAATTGTTTACCTCCAAATGATGATTTATCTATCTATCTATCAATCGACTACTACTAGTTTGTTAATCAATAATCTAGCATTTAAGCTTTAAGAACATCATTGTTCTATGACAATTTTCATATCGACTAGCTAGGTTTAAAACTCAAATATAATTACAAGTGGTGCTTGTTGTGAACACTTTCATGTACACAAGTATATAGCTTAGAATAGTGAATCTTTGTAGTGAGTCCGAGAGACAAAAAATCAACTGAAAATCAAACTCACCATCATCCGAAATTAATTAAGTCATGCGTAATTGGTTCCCCGTCATATCAATGAAAAAGATGGAGAAATTTATATCCAACATCAGACTTAGTGATCCCAAATAGAAGTCACATTTCAGATTATTGTTACACGTCTTAATAATTTTCCAAATTTGTTAAGAAGTCAGTACAACATTTTACTTAACTTTTTATTTAATGATCATAAACAGTATTATCAGCCATATATACACTTTCTCACTCTTTTTCAATTGAAAGATAATGAAAATCCATATAGCAAGCTATTATAACCTTTGGCCTTTGCTCCCATTTGAGTTTTGGGTACGTACGTAGCTTATAGACCTGGAAACATATACATATGAAATATCTCATGTGATTTTAGTTATATTAATAAAAAAAAATTAACCATTTTAAATGAAATATGAAACATGATCACATTTTTGTTTAAAGCAATCCATCCAGCACGTACATTAACTCATTACACCGTCCACTATTTTATTAATTTTTATTTATAGTTATGTTAATACTAAAAATTTAGAGTGAAAAGAGACATTTTTATTGAAAATACGAGTAGGATAGTGTAATAATACAAAATACGAACGTATACGAATAAAGGGTGAAATTTAATGTATAAGAAAATATATTTTTACGAGTCATGTTTTGTAGATCTCGAAAAAATATAAACGACGATATAAATTTAAAATTTTTTAATTTAAAAATAAGTAAATATATTAAAAGTAAATAGAAAAAGGGGTTGGGCTTCATTTAAGGCCAACTCGAAACTCGATCGATTGTGGAGCAGATACGGCGGTCTATAATGGATAAATCAGTCACGACAGCTACTGCGGTCGATTTCTACCACTGCCCACCGTAAATTGTCTTAAGACGGTTTAACATATATTACACCACATCTGTGTGTGTTTTATATATTTTTTATACGGTACCATATGCAATAATATAAACCACTTGATACCATTACTACATGAATTGAAACTTGAGAAAACAATTGGGTGAAGAATGAGTGAAAGCTTCGAACAAAACAAATGGTTGAAAACAAAATTCAAATGAAAGGATGGATTAGGTCACCTAAAGATCCAAAACAAGAATTTCTCAATAATTTTAATTAAATTCAAAATGATATTTATTCTTCTCTTTTGATCTTTTCCTTTGGAAAGTCAGAAGAACTCATGAGTTGAAAGTACATTTATAGGATCTTTCGTCCATGTATAACCTACTCCATACTTCAGTACATCTAGCTAGTTATATAGGCTCCACTACATTACAGAAAATACACAAACATATATATATATATTTATAAAACCAAAATGCAAATTCAGACTTTAATTGAATCTACGTTAATTTTTAAAAAGAATTGTAGAGGCTCCTGGACCCGATCGATAGATCTCAACGTAACCAAACTCTAAGTAAGACGCGTTCCATGATCACGTCCACAGGGGTTCCCAGGCCATTCTAAGAATGGTCTCGTCGAAATTGAAGCTCGAATCGACCTCCTGATCATTATTATACGGTAGGATTTGGTGGATGAGGTTGGCTTCGTCGTCCTGCTGCTGTTGTATTACAACTTGTTTACAAAACAATTCGAGTAGACTAGCATTTTGGCATTGCATGTTCATGACCTCGGCTTGTGACTTGGCTAGTTCGGCTTGAAGTTGGTTAATCTGCTTCTGGAGTTGACAAATCGCACCTGCGCAACCGTAGACAGGATCCCGGAGCCTAGCATTCGCTTCATAAACCATGCTATTCACCGCGTCTGCTCTTTGTGGCTCTGGAAGATCCTGAAAATAACAATAACCCAGCATTTTAACACATTATGATAAATACTTTTATATTTTTAAATGTTATATATGTTAAATATTTTAATTATCACTCACTTAAATTGTGGGAAAGTTGAGCAATAATTCATTTTTAATTTCGATTTCCATATTTCACTCTCGAATGAGGGAAGGTTGAATTTTGGTTGATTGATGATACTTGAAATTATTGTAGACTTGTAAGCCAAATTTGGTCATGTTTATTAGGTGCCTACTCCATTGACATTTAGACCAATTAAATATAGTATATCTTTTTATTCTTTCATATTACTATTAAAAAGACATCGGCTTCTATTACAAAACATTTATCACATCTACTCATGCAATAACATTAGAATTAGCTTCTATAACAAAATATTTATCACATCTACTCATGCAATAACATTAAAATTGATTTTTAAGATAGGTTGAATAAGTCAATCAAATTATATTACAGCATCCGGTACTTCTATAATCGATTTTAAATGTGACTGGATCTACCTGAAGGAAAAAAAATCTTTGTACTTAATTGTCGTGCCTTGCCGTGTGTTCTGAGAGTTTAAAATTCTATCATTAAATTGTTAATTTACCTGCAACAGCTTGATAATGTTACTAGCACCGAACACTCGATGGGCGATGGTGAATTTGAGAGGATCCGTCGGAGGAAAGTAAGGCGCAAGCACGCATTTGTCAACGCACCGGCGGCGTAGGATCTTACATGCGGCGCACGGGCTGAGAATCACTTGTGGAGACGGTGGAGACGATGGTAGTGCACTGGGAGACGTTGGTGATGTTGTAAATTCCGCGGTGTTGTTATCCGTCATAGTGTATGCCATTATATAAGTAGTGAGAATGTTTTTACGGGTTTGACATTTATTTCCTTGGTGTGATTTAGAAGTGAGTGTGATTATAATCGATTCAAAGTATTTATAGGTGAATTGTTATGCTATCAACTATATCAACATTGCGTCACTATCACATTAACATGACGCTCTATATATTTCTTTATATGGAAACTAAAATTTCATCCAATTCATGATATGTTCAAAATAAATAAACATGAAATATCCACGTCCGTTTAAGTCATCAACTTAGACTGTTAATGTCTTCAATGAATTTAGATGTTTAATTAGTTTATTATTATGCAGTTTAGATGATTGAGACTTTGTGAGTTGAAAACTGAGGAAAATATTATGACTTTCATTCAGGACGTCTTTTAATATATTTTAAAAATCTCCTTATATATTAAAAATGACAAAAGTGAATGTAAACTTTTTTCTAAATCGAAAAACCCACAAACTACAAATTTTGAAAATTTATAATTGTATAGACCATGGAATATTTTAAATAAAGTTATAAAAAATATATAGTGAACAAAATTTACCGAATTATATGAGTTGTTATCAATATTAAAATGTATTTATTATTTTAGTTTGATTCTATAGTTGTTTAAAATACTCAACTATTGTAAAATTAATTAAATTTAATTTAAATAAAAAAACTAAAAAAAAGTCTCTTTTTTGTTTGGCAGCCTCACAGGCTGCCAAAATATACACTACCAATCTTGCAGCCTTAGAAGCTGCCGGATTGCGTTCTGGTAGCCTAGAGCGCCAAAGTATAATCTGGCAGCCTTAAACTGGAAAACAACAATTTTTAGTTATATTTTTAATAAAATATAGTAAATATTAATGTGTTATTAATGAAATGAAATAATTACTATCATTATAATTAGTTATTACTTTTAATTCGACTAAGTTGTGTTTGAAAATAAAATCGGATTGATACTTTTATGTTTGATTTAAACGTTTTCTTGATTCTTAATATTACAATTTGGGAATTTTTAAGATACAGAATTATAATTGGACCACTTTTGATATTTTAGATAAAGAAAGGGTATGTTGTAATTTATTGAAAAAGTGTCATGTATTTAGTAAAAGGTGTCCTCCATTTAATATTCTTGTTCAACTAATCGAGTAAGTGTACGTGGACCATCTTAACACATTGATATTTTCAAAAAACAAAAAACAAAAAAATAAACATTATGACTATAACTAAAAATATTGATACTATTTTCTAATAGCACTAATATAATACGTACACGACGATATAATTTCATCACATTCAAAAGTTTCAAGTTTCAACTTATAGAGGATTGTGAAATATATTCATGTTAAAGTGTTCATAGCCGAGTGACAAGGTTAGAGACACCATGTAACTAAGAAGTCACGAATTTGATGCTCTGAAATGGATGATATTCATCCTCTGTACATATATTTATTAATGCTAAGTATTTATTCGACTGAATATTATATTATAATGTTGTATAATTTGTATCTAAAATAAAGTTAATTCTCTAATATTCCCTTTATATTAATGTTGATTTCAACTTTTTTAGTGATGTAATTTGAATTGAACTTTAATATTTAACGGAGTTAATCTGTCTTTAATTTTGATAATCAAATCTAAATTCAAAACTTATGCAAATGCAATGAAACTTGAAACTTGGTGGAATTACATAATCAAATCCAAATTCACAACTTATCCAAATGCAACGAAACATGGTGGAATTACATAATCAAATCCAAATTCACAAAAAGTTTAAATTTACAAAGTGGTGTAAAATCTATTCACTTTATGCATTAAGTTTTATCTACATATGTAGAAGAACGAAATAAAATATTTAAACATGAAAC
This sequence comes from Plantago elongata, assembly GCA_036897095.1. Classification (NCBI taxonomy): domain Eukaryota; kingdom Viridiplantae; phylum Streptophyta; class Magnoliopsida; order Lamiales; family Plantaginaceae; genus Plantago; species Plantago elongata. The sequence goes on from JAYMSP010002528.1 coordinate 11,142, forward strand.
ATTTATAAGTTTATATAATACATTATGCGTATAATTGATAATAAAGTGTAACTTAACTGATAAAACGTTTCAATGCTAATAAACAGTTCGGGGATTCGAGTAATTCTTTAGCCATTTAAAAAAAAATGATGTGTGTTTTAAAATGTTTATTTCATCCTCATGATAAAAACGATCACTGCTAAACTTTGAAAACAATAAAAGGTTTCTAAAATAGAAAGAGAAAAAACAATTAAAAATGGTTGTACCAAGTTTGCATGTTTAAATGTGAAATGCAGACTTAATTTATATAACGGTGGAAAAGTTAAATTCTGTGTGATTGACATTTTCTTTCTTATATAGCAGTACATAGTCATTTCATTTTCATGGCCCAACATACATTGATGATGTTGCAAAAGGTAGACGAAAATGCTTAAAAATATGTTTAGTTTCATACACTTGTTGGCCAAACGCATCACTAGAAGTAATCTAGGAGAGTTTCTTTCGTCAAGAATTCAATTCAAAATATTAGATTAAATAACATCTCAATTTGAACATTTGACACCAAACACAACCTTTAATTTGTGGGCATAAATGGTTGCAACGCACATGAGCACCTATAGGCAACGATCCTGATTGATTTGATGCATTGCGCCCATATCATTTGGTGTATTGATCGAATAATTACTTCTTCTACTACTTAATTTTCAGCTATATAAATTAAAAAGTTCTAAACTAACTAGTTTAACAAGTTAATCAAATTAACTCGTTAAAAAAAAAAAGCTACATAATTAGCTACCAATTAATTATTCAAATATCAATTAACTTTTCAGTTATTTTTACTAAACATGGTTAATAAATGATAATTGGTTGGATGCGTTTTGGCCCAACAACATCCAACGCATTTTGAAGTCTGTGCATTTTTACGGGCTTGTATTGCAAAACGCATCGCTTAATCATATTTTATCTCACCTCTCGGTTCATGTATATGAAAGATACATGAAAGATGTATTTAACATTGCACTAGTACTAAATACATTATATTTTATAATAGTTTATTTTATTCTAAAATTGAGTACGAGTATCTGCATTCTGCGCAAAGTTCAAAACTTCTTTGTTTTTGGAAATGCCTAAACATATATAACCCCAATCCTAAACATATATAAAATCTGTAATAATGAAAAAAAATGGCACTCACATTTGAAGTTAATTAACTAATTAGTTGATTAGGGTTCAATCTTGCCTAACAATCACGCTGAATCTACCCGTACAGCTACTACTTAATAGTAGTACTACTTATTTATAGTATAATGAAATCAGATAGCTAAATACAGTATACCATCATGTCTATTTCTCATAGTCAATATAATATAGCTTAAGCTCATGTGAGGATATATCGACATAATTTTGATGGCTGTAATTTTATCAGCATGTGTCTAATTAATAATTTGCCCAAATTAAATGAATGATAACTAGCTACGCCATTTGCCACATAACTTTATTGACGAGAGTTTTTTTTAAATTATTATTGAACATGAAATATAGCATTACAATTACAATTGTTGAACAAGACGAATTTATCATTCAATTATAGATGCAAATCACCATCAATCTCTATTTCAGAGAATATAATCACTCATTTCGGGGAATCGAACCCGTGACCTCATGGTTACGGGGTGTCTCAGCTTGCCACTCGGCTACAAACGCTTTGACAACGAGAGTTAGATAATTACTTTCCTAAATTTTAATTGAGCCGTCATATTATATTTGAAATAGAGTTAATATTTTACGAGAATATAATAGTGAATTAAAATTAAAATCCAAATTGTAATACGTACGTAAGACTCAATTAAAATTGAGTATTATATTATAGGAACACTATAGATTAAATTGTAATACGTACGTAGGACTCAATTCAAATTTTATACCAATCTAACTGTTAGGTAATTTTGTAAAATGACTGTCCTTATACTAGCCTACTAGGATATGCAACTTGTCAAAAGGTCAAATTTATTTAGATAAAGAAAACTTGTGAAAGGTCTTCGTTACTGTTTCAGTGTACATGCAAGTGCACCAATCTTCGTATATCTCCATCAAGTTTACAGTTCTTCAGCCTAATTCTTTTTGGTGTATTGAACAAGTATGAAGACTCGTTCAATATTGGTGAATAATGTAGCTTGACTAATGTCACAGCTAGAAATCTATGTCCCGTAGAAATTAATAAACGATCACAAAGTTGTGGCAGCCGCTCTGCAGAAGAACATAAAATAAAAAATAAAAAATAAATTGTTCTGTTTAATTACAATTCACTCTGCTGAATCGAATGAAACTGAACTGAACTGAATGAAAGTAAACATTTAAGAAAAGAATTTGTGAAAATTTCTTGTAATCACATTTATATAAACAAAAGATTAACTGTTTAAAACAAAATTGTTTGCTATGCGTTTTTTTTAATGTAATTGATGTATTTTTGTATAAGATCTCCTATGCCGAATTATTGAGTTTCATTTTGTAGCTTGTATATTTCTCCTCAACAGAAATGAACTGTACATATAAATTATAACTAAGTTGAATCGAAATAGATTTTAATTGTTGAAAATGAAACATTTGTTAGTCTTCTCATTCTAGCTATACATATTCCAGTTTTAAATAGCTTGCCTTTGCTTTGAGTTGGAGGAAATAAGTAGTAGTATTAAGTTGCCGGTTTTGAGTCCAAAATAGTAGAAAAAGTCTACATAATAAAATGGTACTTCGGTGTAATTCCAACAAGATTTTTGGTGGGATTGAAATTCTGAATCAATTCATCCATCCACGACACACAAGCGAATACTAATTTAGGGCCAAATCGAACATCGTCTCAATTAGTTTCAACTATTGGTAAGATTGTTTAAGAGAACCCCAAAACGAAAAGATCTGGTTTGTAAGAAACGGGAGTACGAAATGACGATCGTTGTCCACAAACGAAATAAGAAACTGTAGTGAACATGAAAAGTTGAATATGGTAGTAGTGGATTATATTGAACTGGTATCCATCAACGGCAGAAGCAAATTTGACAAAAGGAAACACGTACGTTTTCATGTGCAAAACGAACTAAAGACTTAATTAATCCAGTAATAGTAGACTAGCCAGTAGTCTAGTTTCAAAGTAGTATAATGCTACAATACAAAGAAGTGGAAAAAATTAATTTGGTTCTAAATCTCGCTGATTTAAGGACATTTTCAGTACAAATTTTGTCTGAGGCATCAAAATGTCCACTCTCACCCCTCAGACGTGTGTATCTCACGTAATTCATCTTCACCGTCAATATAATCGTCTTCACCTTCAATACATTCATCTTCTCTTCACCTACATCAGCCAACAATGCGTGAAATAATCAATAGCAAGGAAAACACTCTTGAATTCTAGCGATCACCTGTCGCCGACTTTACCGCAACAAGGAATCGATCTTCCTCGCCCATCTCACCATGCCTCATCTCGATCGGTAAGAGTTGTTTACTCGAATCTCAATCTCTCTGCTCGTTCTAAATCTGCAAATCTCTTCTCGTAGTATCAATTCACGAATTTTGGTGGTTTTGCTCGTCCTTTAACCTCACATTATTCTTAAATCATAATATTTGAATATTTCATAAAATTATATTGTAATACCTTAAATTTTAATTTATTATTGTATGGTCTTATTAAGTAATTTATATGTATACTCCGTCTGTCCCGTACGAAGCTTCCCAAACACTTTTTGAATTCAAATAAGCAGACAGAATAATATTTTTATAAAATAATAAAACAATAGTACTTTTTTTTATAACTGGGTGGTATGTATGAATATTCTAATGTTAAAGTTGTGCTAAGAATTGATACGAACGAAAATGGAAAGATTTAATTGAGACAAAAAAAATGACAAAGTGGGACTCTTAGGACGGGACGGGGGAAGTAGTTTATAAGCAATTTACGATAGCAATTGACTTTATAATACGTAAATTAATAATGGAGTTGCATGGAGTAAGTGTTTTGTTCAGTGCATGCACCTTGTTAGACCTATTTCTGGCAGATAATTATACCCGATATTAGGGCTGTGCAACGGACGGATACGGATCATTCCGCATCCGTTTGACCGGATATCCGGTCAAACGGATGAAAAAATAGTCCATCCGTTATCCAATCCGTTCCGAGCGGATTGAATACGGATAAATCCGCCGGATAACGGATAAATCCGCCGGATATCCGTATCCGGTAAATTTAAAGAAAAAGAAAAGAAAATGAGAAAGGAAAAGACAGCCAGTAGTCGCTATTTGCAGAAATCTCCCATATATCCAACACGCTTATAATCACAATTATGAACAATAACAATATTCTCACTCAACTCACAAACCACTTTCAAAAGCCAGCTACAGAAAATGAGGTGGAGCATTGTGGCGGCGCTACTAGTCCTTACGGCGGTGCACGGCATGTCGGCAGTGCGTTATGCCGTTGGTGACAGAGGCTGGTCTCCTGCGAGTTCGAACCTCACACTTTGGGCACAGAGCAAGCATTTCTACAATGGTGATTGGCTCTGTATGTTGCTTTCTCTACTTTCCTTTCAGATTTGTAGTTTCTTCATATGAGCCTTGGAATGAAAGTTACAATAGGCAGATCTGCAATGTCATTTCAACAAGAAGAATGAGCATTGCAATTTTCCCAGTAAGAAACAAAGGGGTTGTTTGGTTTTTGTGGGATTTCATCGGCTAACAGTGAGGAGCAACCACCCCCGAGAAATTCCCAGCTCACTGTTGGCCTCAATTTGGCTATGATTTTTCAGATGAGCTGAAATGGGTGAGATTTGGTTGTGTGTGAGGGTTTGAATTTATTGATGTTTTCGTTACCTGTTTGCCCAGTCCGTATTTACGCAGCTGGCGCAGCCTGCTCCATGTAGATAGTTAGGGTTAAATGTAAAATAACAAAAATACCCCTAGTCTAACTGATAAACGGATATCCGCGGATATCCAGCGGATTTATCCGTTTTATCCGTTCAAAACGGATGAAGGAAACCCCCATTCGCGATCCGCTCCGTTTTTTAACGGATCAATCCGTATCCGTCCGTTTTCGCGGATAACGGACCGGATTTACGGATACGGATAAAATGAGCAGCCCTACCCGATACAATGTAACAAAATCATGATTATTGATGAAGTACAGAAGCACCCCCTTCTCTATCAAGAGCGTTATCTCCAGGACATATATTGTTAATTGTTAACAAGATTTTACTATAAATTATTAAATTACGATACATAATTATTTTATGCCCCTCTTTAATAGATATGTCTAAGAGGGAATTTCCTTTTACATTATACATATTAATTAGACAAGTTATTGAGTTAAGTTCTTACTCTTGATGTGAGGAGACTTAAGATATTATGGTTCATCACGAAAATATGAACGCAGGAAGATAAAATTAGGATGGAGATAATACTAAACTACACGCTAGTTGTTATAATCGTAGATGAGTTTCGTGTGTGATGCATTATAATTACGCATTCATATAGTAATAAATTTTGCTTCATATTGAATATTATTTATTTATTTATATAACTGTGATTTTGATTATGATATTTAAGATATAATATACTTATGTAATGTTTGTTATAGTAATTTCAATATTGAGTGGTAAACTTGTATGCTAGCTTCCGTTTACGTAGTAATTTATCTATATATTAACCTTCGTATTACGTCAACATTAAAATTTAGCGTGCTAGATTAGTATTTAATAATCTTATTCAGTTAATATACATTGTTAGTACACACTTGTACTGTTGAATAAACTTTGGATAGGAATATTTTTTCCGGTACAAACGGTATGATTGTATGTAGTTTATACTGCACTATGCACTATGATTTATATTATGTCACAAAATCAGTTTACATATAATTGTTTAAAATTTTGAGTTTTGTTACCTTATTTATAAACTGAAGTACTTGGGTATGATTTAGTTTATCTTATTCATCTATTTTCATTTAGTCCCCTTTAGACATGGATCCATTTGGCAATAACTAGAACGATCAGAACATGAAGAAAGTTCAAATTAAGAAAGAGATGTCGATTTTTTCAAGTCCTTATTCGAATACAATGGTTACCACACCAACAATTATAACATCTATGAACGAGAAAACCACCCACCTCGTAGCATAGTTGGCACTATGAACACAAGTTCATCTATAGAATGGAGAACTGTACCATTCAACACATTCAACTGTAAGAGCAAGTATGAGTCTCTAAAGCTCGTTTAAGTTGCCTTTAAAAAGTTCCTCACAGAGAATCCTCCATTTTCGATTGATGAAGACGCCGAACGTATCTGATGGTCCTACTAGGTTATATAATGGTTTTATTGAGGTCAATTAAACTACAGATGATGTAACTCTTACAAATTCTTCTCTTCAATAACTACGGCATATAGATTTTAATTAATATGAGACATGTGAACAGGCCTGAGGAGACACAACATTTCTACTACGGATGCGCATTTCAAAGTTCAACACATTGCGTCGATTGTTCACATGAAAAAAATTGGTACACCAACTATCCAACACTACTCCAAATCATATATTAAACCTCGTATTTGAACTACGTGCACACGGTATCCTCCATATGTGGAGTTGCCTTTCTTTTCGTTCACACAATTATCGCATAATAATATGTAAGCTGGATTTTCGGTTAACCTCCATGTGTGGAGTAGCCTTTCTTTGGATTCAAATATCTTACCGCATAAAAATATGTAAGCTGAATTTCGGTTAACCTCCATGTGTGGAGTAGCCTTTCTTTGTATTCAAATATCTTACCGCATAATAATATGTAAGCTGAATTTTTGATTAACCTCCATATGTGGAGTAGCCTTTTTTTGAATTCAAACATCTTCTCATGCAATTAATATGTTAGCTGAATTTCCTGTGAATTGGGACATCTTAATGCATAATAATATGTAAGCTGGACAGACTCATTTAACTTCCCGCTTTGATACAATTACAAACATACATTAGAAACATGATCACTAACACGATTGCATCGGAAATATAATTATATTATGAATATTGCTCGAAAACATACTTCTTATTTTTATTTTTCGCTCAAAGCTTTTGAGAGCTTCTATAATTGAATACCGCTCATTTCGTAAAACTCGAAACAAGTATATATTTTAATAAATTATAATATTTCTAAATACTTTAAATTTTTTTTACTAAAGCTCGATAATGTTCCTTAAATAGAATAACTACCAAAGTACTTGAAACGGAGTGATTAGTGTATTTGTTGTTAATGAGGGACTACACTTGCAATTTGCCTCCAATCAAAATAAAACTAACCTAAACCAATTTACCCCAATCATAACATTTCCACAACCTTCCTTCCAAACGGACGGCGTGCGACTCCTACACCACGAACGGCATGTTAATTCCTACACCAGGAACAGCGCCAACACCGGCCGACGGTGAGCCACCTAAACGAAGACTCATTCCGTCCTTCCAAGCACGTGTTCATGTATTGTAGTACGAATCATAATTTAGAACTTAATCTACATACTATTGCATGATGATTTTTTGGACTTCCCCTACATTGATCTATTCTCAGATATCTTTGTTGGATCTACTGCTATAGTTCATTCAGTACCCATTCCACAAATCATTATTATCAATGCGATGATGAAGACCTTGAGGAGCTCGATATCTACAAGGCTATGAAGGACAAGGAGAAGGCTAATGAAGTGTATGCTGAAAGCCAGTCACGACAATACATGAGCAAGGTAAAGAAGGCCAAGTCCCAATCATCCACAGAAACATCCAACTCTGCAGCTATTGATCTGGTAAGAGAGCTTCAAATTGACACTTGTAAGGAACGAGAACGCAAAAAAACTCTTCACGAAAATTTAAAATTTGAAACAAAGAAATTTGAAGAGGCAATTGGGCATGATCCTGCTCGTTACTTCGCGGGTAATAAATATCACCGTAAAGGAGAATACAACCGAGGCAGAATTGTAGTTATGCTACAGTTACGAGTTCAAGCTGGCATGTATGGCATGATGAAATTGACTAGTGGTCATTTCTTTGTTATGGGATGAACTATGATGATTATCGTGTGTGGATTTTCACATGTGTTGTCGAATTCTTAATTTCGACGGTTGTGCATTGTGGTATTTGCTTAATACTTTCGGATTATATATGGTTGTAACTCTGTATGAATTCATATTTACATTGTTTGTCTCGAACATTTAAAATTAGTCATCGTCTTTTTTAAAAATAAGCATGTCGTTATTTTATCGTATATCCAATTGATACAAATGCTAACGTGTCATACCATATCTCCACAATCGTATTCGAATACATTATTCAATTACTTACGATTCCATTCACTAATATTTGCTTCGATTATTCTGGAATATAATTTTATTATTACAATTTACGATCCATTCACTAATATTTACTTCGATTATTCTGAAATATAATTTTATTTTTATAATTTAATCTCATTTTAATATATAAAAACATTATTCCATATACAAATACTACCAAACAACTTATTACATTATTAAACTAATCATATCATTATAACTACCTTAAATCCAATAATTAATCAATCTAATATTCATACATATTTAATAACCAATCATTCATCTTTTACACAACCTATATAACAAATCTATAATACCCAATCCAATTACAATTCTATACCAAATACTAATTTTAGCAATTCTACTACAATATAATCATTATTCATCCATTCAAACGGATCCAACTCCGATTCTATACCAAACACCCACTCAATTATTACTTACTCGTCTAAGTTTCCAGGAAATTACTACAAGTCGTCTAGTAGTACGAGTACAATTCAAATGGCCCTACCTAATTTTGATGACCACAGATTTAATTAATATTCCCCCCATCTCAAATTGAAATCGATAAAATTCTCAGTCTAACTTTTCATAATTAAAGTTATTAAATTTTAAATTTAATTTATTCATATATAATATTTTTAATAAAATTTTGAAAATATAACATGTAATCTTCAAGAATATAATTTTTTAATATTTTTACTAACATTATTTATGAGTCTGAAACTTCTAATTAGAGTAATTAGATAAAGAGGTAGTATACTCCTCACCCTCAAATTAATACAGTAACAATACGTACAGCAAAAGCTCCAATTCTCAACACATACACTATGTATGTATTTCCAAGTCCTTAATTAACTTTTTTAATCCATAATTAAATACCTAAATTTATTAATGATCAAATTAAAACAAAATTATAGTATAAGAAACAAAACCACCCCATATGATATGCAAGTACGCACGAGTAAATAAATATCGCGTCTACTACTACATTTGCAACTTTCACAATTCTAAATGAGCTAGTGGTTCGATAAATTAACTGGCAATAGTATTAATTATTCAAGTCTCATAACTTAATCAAACATTACATTTACGCCAGCCAAAACTGAAGTAGTTAGCTATATATACAAACACACACACACACACACCTAGCTATCCAACTAGCACGTAGATGGCGTAGATGATACCCGGAATGTATCCAAGCACAGTCAGCAACAAACAGATCCAGAATTCAACCTGCAGTTTTTATTTTTTTTCAAAACGAAAGGTAACATCATAATTCATATACTATATTACTATAATACTTAGTAGTGGCCATGTTTCACTTAATAACTTGGAAACATTTCAAGCCACAAAATAACTTTTTTTCAACAAACTGAAACTATATTACATGCTTGAAATGATAAATTGTACGTACAGTGATAGATATATATATATAATAAAATTATGAATGAATTCTTACTCCACATCCATATCTGAGGAAGACTCCAACAGGTGGCAAAAGAATTGCCAGTAGTATTTCGAGAAACGTTTCTGATCCCATCAAGTTTTGTAAAATTTAGCTCAAATATACTCTAGCTTAATTTGTTACTTCAAGACAACCAACGATCAAGCGATTGAATTGGATAAATATGTTCAAGGCTATCATGAGGTATTAATTGGAATTGCATGATGGACAGATGTCGGCTCATTAGGAGGTAACATGACACATACTCATCACATCGATGATTACGTGGAATCAAACATTACTTTGTTATTTAAGCCACGGTATAATTTTCTTTTCATCTCAATATATGGTGTATACTTGTATTTAGTAGATACATAACCTGACTCCTAAGCACAAACTCCTCGTAATTTACCCGTATTCGTCAATTAACTTTTTTATAAAAGCTTATATGGATGAAAACTTTAATTCTTCTGTCAATTGTTGGATTGGTTGGGTGCCACCTATCATATAATTCACATAATTAAAAAATTATATATATTATTTAAATTTTATTTTTTTAATTTAAAACGGTTAAAATTAACTCGAAATCAAACTTATTATGTAATTTAATTGAATATTAAATAAATTATATATTAAATTATATAATAGATTAATAGTAATATATTAATGTTACTTCAAAGGAGATGGCAATTGAGTTTATTGTTTCACGAAGAGCACTAACCTACTAACTTTGTTCGATGGGTATCAAGTTATCAACAGCCGTAAAAAGTTTAGTGGGAATTAATTCTTTGTCATTTTCTTTTTCTATGATTTTGATATCGATTATAGGTGAGCTTCTATTGTAATATGCTACAAATCCCTTCTTATACCTTTCTTATAAAATGGCATTGCTACCATATCCCTTCTTATAAAATGGCACACACTACAACAAAATTCATATTTAGTATCATTACTCATAATGACAATTTCATTCAAATGTGATAATAATACAAAGTTGTAACAATTGATGAAAAGTGTTACTGATTAATAAAATAAATAAATAAATAAATAATAATTAAAATTAAAAATATGAAGTGACACTTTCAAAGTGTACCATAATTTTCTAGTAACATATTTTTAAAAATGTGACTATATGCTATATGATATGGTGACATTAGAATTCCTAGTGCCACCTATAAAAGACTAATATAGTAACATTCTTATCAAAGTGTTAAGTAAACATATATTGGTGATATTTGTAGAGTAATATTACTCTTTAGAATATTAATTGGCACAAATGTTAATCACACTAAAACAATAAAGAATCATAAAACTAGTACTCTTTGGGAGTGTGTACGTCTAAACAAATAATTGTATCAAATAAACTGATCAATGTACAAAATAGAAAATAATTTAAGAGTAATATGCGATTAAAGTCAAAGACAGTTGACCGCATAATAGTAAAATAATAAATTACTAGGGAACGGAGGAGTATATTTTAAAGCATACTGTATAATCACTTTTTCATGCAAATATGTGTTGTGTTCAAAAAATGAATTAGCATTAGTATTTTAAAAGTGTAGTCCTTCAGTTTTGCAAGTAGAAATGATTCGGAGCTCCGCTCTACTGATACTTGTACTATAGTTGATCCTGATCCTAATCTTCGGGTAAGATTTTTCTATTTTTCGTAATATGTAGTGTAATATTTTTTTTAACTTTTTTTCATAAGAACACCTTTGAATGAGCTGCTCTATTTGATATCGGTCAGGTGGGTGCGAGAGTATGTTTAAAGAGCATATTGGATCCAATGATTACCATTGCTATTGGGACATTATATAGTACTAATCTTGAACAAGAAGTAAATGGTCGAGAGTTGGGTGCTTATCACTATGAAGTTTATATACAATATATTTCGAGGCCTAGTGAACGTTTAGAAAGACTATGTGGACAATTCAAGACAATTGGAAAAACTATTGGAATGCATATTGCATGGCCGAGAGCTTTTGTGGTAAGTAAAAACGTCTTCCAATTTTTTATTCTTTGTGAGTATTGCCTTCTTTGCACAGTCTCCTTGAGGACTTCTATCTTCATCTCTGCTGGGATTTTCACCCCTTTGAAGTGTACCTTACTTGTGTTTCATATGTTATTTGTAGTTGTCGGAGCACATGGACGGTTGCTTGTTTTAATGCTCCAGGACCACTGTAATATATGAATGAAGATAGGTGATGCTTTTGTGGGTGACTGAGACTTGAGATATGTTTACCGAGAAGGATGAAGGTGCAGCGTTAGGAGAATTTGCATTTTTTCTTTTACAGTTTCTATAGTTCCCAATAACAGTCACTACAAGAAAACAACGTTTTTCTAACGGAATTTTCTAACGGAATAATTTTCCGTTAGAATAGTAACGAAAATTGTAACGGAATCACAGTTCCGTTAGAAATTTGCAATCCGCCCAGACGGTTTAACCACTGGCCGGTAATGATTCTAACGGAATCTTGTATTCCGTTACAAATTTGTCACGGAATCATATATTCCGTCACAAATTAGTAACTGAATGTTTATTCCGTTAGAAATTTGTAACGGAATACATGATTCCGTTAGAAATTTGTAACGGAATACATGATTCCATGACAAATTTGTAACGGAATACATGATTCCGTGACAAATCTGTGACGGAATACATGATTCCATGACAAATTTGTAACGGAATACAATATTCCATTACAAATTTACATTATTTTATACTTCATTTTGTTTTGTTTTAAATATAAAATATACTTTATTTTATTTTATTTATATATATACTTTATTTAATTTATTGATGATATATATACGTACGTACGCACTACTATATA
>JAYMSP010002529.1:0-23741 GCA_036897095.1 Plantago elongata
TGAAATGAACGGTGGATAACCATTTATCTTCCCAAAAATAAATATGGGCAAAAGTGTGTACTACTGTATACTGTGATGGATACTGTGTATTGTGATAATGAATCAACAGCTCCATGTACAGTTGCATGCATTATTATTGTGAGTCGTTCAGCATTTACATTCGCCTATATATAATTTGATTTACTTGTTGAACAAAAGATATATTTTACGTGATAAGTTTTATAGTCACACTATTATAGATTCCTTTAGGATCATTGAAGTTTATAGGAAAATAATTCTCTTAGGTTAAACCGTGTCTTTTTCATGAGTTTCAATTTCTTTAACTATCTCTTAAGAATAAAGTTTGGACCATAATATTGAGAGGTAGTAAAATTACAAGTTTGAATTGATTTGAGCAAGTAGATACCCACCCCCATCACAAAATCCATGAAAATTGAAGATGAATCACATCCTCACACACTCATTGTGTGGCTAAGGAAAAGATAGCCCTTGTGTAGTAAGTAAACCTCCCATTCCACTCCACTTCACTCTCTTCCTTCTCCAAGAAAACACCCAATCAAAGAAAAGCACAGAAGAAGAGAACAAAATCATCAATGGCGAACATGATCATGGCCTCATCCAAAGCCATAGTCACCGCATCCCTCCCACCCACGCCCAAACTCACCAAACCGCCACAACTCCCAAAACTCTCCCTCCCCAAATTCCTCAAATCCCAAAACATCCCCACCCTCCTCGCCGCCACTGCCACCTTCACGCTCGCCCACGCGCCACCCTCCCTCGCCGAAGAGATCGAAAAGGCCCAGCTTTTCGACTTCGACCTGACCCTGCCCATCATCGCAGCCGAGTTTCTGTTCCTAATGTTCGCCCTCGACAAGGTCTACTACACCCCAGTTGGCAATTTCATGGATGCCAGGGATGCTGAGATCAGGGGGATGCTCAACAGTGTCAAGGACACTTCTGCCGAGGTGAAGCAGCTCGAGGAACAGGCTACGGCGGTGCTCAGGGCGGCCAGGGCGGAGATTTCGGCGGCGTTGAATAAGATGAAGAAGGAGACGCAGGTGGAGGTGGAGCAGAAGATTGCAGAGGGGAGGAAGAAGGTGGAGATTGAGCTGCAAGAGGCGCTTGCTTCCTTGGAGAAGCAGAAGGAGGATACCATTAAGGCGCTCGATTCGCAGATTGCGGTTTTGAGTCAGGAGATTGTCAAGAAGGTTCTTCCTATTTCTTGATTGGGTGGTGTCATAAAAATGGAGTCTTGTGTATCATCCATTTTGGTGTATAATCAGTCATTTGTATGATGGAATACTTTACGTGCAAATATATTTCGTAAATTTCTTGTTTTTGTGTGGGAATTGTTGTCCGTGACTCGAACCGAATGGCTTGTGTAGTGCAAACTGCCTAGAAGTATCATATATTCCTGGCCCTGCATTGGATTTATATATGCGCGTGACTTCAATTAGTTTGCTACTATTGCTAGAGTGGATTTACACTTGTATCAGTTTATAGAGTGTATGGATGCAAGAGTAAACAATTACATATTATGCAGTTGGGTTTTGTGTTCATAGACATGAACAGCCTGCTTAGTTTTTGGTACTCGGCATAACTCGAATAGAATGGCTTGTATAGTATGTAAGTGTATAGCATCAGTACAACCCTGACATAGTCCCATGAGACGTCTAGTTGGTCTATCTGTGTGCAGTAGTACCTATCGATTAATATGTTCATGCCAAGAGTAAACGATTACATATTTTGCAGTTGGGTTTTGTGTTGATAGACATGAACAACCTGCTTTGTTTTTGGTACTCGTCATGACTTGAATAGAATGGCCTGTATAGTCCCATGAGATGCCTTGTTGGTCTATCTGTGTGCAGTTGGAGTACCTGTCGATTAATATGATCATGCTAAAGCCGATTAGCTTTTAGTAGTACTCAAGCCTCGAATTGGATAGCTTGCATGGTGCCAAGTGTATGGCAGATCAGTATACTTATTAATGGGGACTTGCATTAGCGATTTATATATACTTCATGTTCCGTTCTTGTGGATTTACACTTATGTCAGCTGATATGATGATGAAGAGATTAGAGTGAATGACTATAGGATTTTCCCCTGGTTTGATCATTAAAGGCAAAATGGAATCTTGATTTAGTATCCATTTTGCTGTTTAATGAATAAATGAATTGTAAGACGAATTTACTTTTTTTTCTGATATATGTGTTTGGAAAAACTTTGGTGTTTCAGAGTTCTAGGTGTATGTTTCTGCATTGGGTTTGTGGTAGTGACATGGTGTATGTTCCATTATGTATTTATATGGATATGAACTGTTGAACCTGCTTAGGTTTCAACTTTCAATGCTTTGAGTCGAATGAATGAACTTGCATATGATGTTTAGAATAGTGCAGATCTTGACTTCTGTCAGTTCACATAAACATTTAATTGACTAAATCCAAGTGTAATGGCTACACATATGCAATGATCCTTGTCCTTGAAATGCTTTTACATTGGATGAATTTGTATGAACTCTGAAGCGGGAGATCCTACGAGGCTACGACCATTTATCTGATATAGCAGTTCTGGACTTCTAGCTTTGGTAGATGGTAAATATTGATAACTAGTGTTAGATATACTTCTGGTAAGACGAACTGCTTAGTTGTTTAACTCTTGCTGCTACATTCGCTTTAGACATGCTAATGAAGACGATCGCTACAGCAAGTCATTTGGATTGAGGTTATGTCAAGTACTCCAGTCAGGTTAGGTACATCATTGGTTTTCTTTTTATCCCCATTCCCTGTTCTATACTTCTATTCTGATCTATTTATCGTTTATTGATTGTTTTGTTTCCATTGAATCTACGGCCTAGAACCAAAACACTGGATTCTTTAAATATATCCTTCAATTGATTTGTGGATTTCATTAGAATCATTGCTATATCGACAACGAAGCGCAGCTCAGTTGGTAAGACGCTTCATCTTCAATCAATAGGTCGGGCTAGAGTCACCGTTTAACCGTTTAAAAAAAAGAATCATTGGTATATCATAAAATGTATATTTGGTGCGACTTAATGTATTTTCTCATATTACTTTCGTCTCGAAAATTAATATTTGTTATTCTTATGGTGGATAAATAAGATATGTATTACTTTTGAATAAAAATAGTACTAATGGCCCCTCAAATCGATTTTTAAAGTTGAAATCTTCACAAAATAATGGAAGTGAGTTTACTTTTTAGTATATTTCATGTAAAAGTTGGATGAATAGTTCCCATAAATGAAAAGGATAAGTTTTATTTGGGACACTTGAGATGATGAAATGAAAAGCTATTCCATGGAAGGAAGAAAGTACTATATAACATGTTTACGAGCATAAATTAATACTTTAATTTAAGAAATACAACACTCAATTCGAAGAAATTATGATCATACCGTCAATTTCATTACCACCTGACCACCTTATAGCCATGACAACGTAACTTACTTGATCAAAATGTGTTTGATTTCTATATAGAATTTCTCTATTTTGCAATGAGAAATCAGGAGCCAATGGACTTCACAAACACAAGCACAAATTTCAATGAATTGCTCGCAATGCAAAATTCCTCTAGTTTCCAGAGAAAAGTTGGGGCACTAAAAAAAGCATACTCGAAATGTTCAAGTCTCCATGATCTGGGGATGTTACTTTGGAAGTTACATCTCCTAGGAATCATTGATTCGCTTAACACAACCAATTGTTAGGCAAAGTTAAGAATTTGAATGACGAAATTAAACACCAAGAATTTGGGCAGCTTTCTTGGGATTTCGCTTTCAAGCAAGTTATAATTATAAAACACTACTCCTATTAACTAAAATAATACGTAACAAATTACTACTATATTCATACTAGCAGCTAGTCCAGTTGATTAGGCGAATCGGTCAGCAGAATCCTCCTCAAGTTTTTGATGATTTCATAATAATATAGTATAGTGACTTTGGAATTTGTCTTTTGGACTAACTACAAAACCGATACATTGAAAACTATTCGTCTGGTTTTGTTTTCTTGTACCCATGGAAACCGATTACTTTGCGCAATCCACAATTCTAGGTTTCATTTTAAGTTTCTCAAATAAACTACCTACCTATTGTTTTCCATACTATCATAAAATTCCATTTTACTCCTATGTTTACTTATTTTTAGTAAACTACATTTTCATGAATAATCTTTCATTGAGATCAGGCACTTGTATACGGTCTCAAAAGTCATTCATCGGGAGAGTTTTGCTAGTAGTATTACTGTAGTAGCCAAACTTCAATATATACCATTGATAAATATGCAGATCCAATTGTGACTTATGTATACAATAACTAATTTGGTTTAGGTGCTTGTCATGTTACATATTGAAGTAGGAAACTAAAGATATCTCAAACTAATACATCATCGTTGGTCAATAAATAACAACTATTGAGAAAATCGATTATGTAAAGGTTAACTTTGTCGTCTATCTAAGTGGGTCCAACGCATTTGCTTTCCTGATTGGAGAGAGCGATTCTCTGAAAAAACGTTATTAATATGTTACCTTGTTAGACCAATGATATACGTAAACTTCGAGTGGATAACATTGACATTATTTAAAAACTATTGGAATACTTTACATAAAATCATAAAATTAAAATTCTTATCTTGAGGATCAAGTCATTGATGTTCTAGTTTTTGATTATCCATTCCTCTTTAGTTTTTTCTGAAATAATATGAATTTATGTTTGTGTACCTTTAGTATTGAAAAATAGGAAAGACGAAATGAAAAATGAGATCCGCAAAAGTGTGGTGAGGAAGAGAAAAGAGAAGAAAAGGAAGGAGGAAATGACGTAAATGTACTCACCGCCAACGACACAACACAACAGAGTACTCTTTCTTCTTCTCCCTCATTATTCCTTTTACGTTTCATCTCCATCTTACTTTCTCTCTCTACTCTTCTTCTTTTTCTTCTTCTTCTTCACTCATTCATTCTTCTCTACTCATGCTCAAATTCATCAATTCGTAGTGTCACTTCAATTCGTCGAAATTACTTTTCTCTGTAGCTCGTTACAATCCGTCACTGTCTTTCTCTTCTCCAGATTATCAGTAAGCTCTGTATTGCTCGCTTTTTCACTTCAAACGGTATGATTTCTCTGTGTTTGCGATTTTGCATGTGTATTACTCTTGTTAGCTCTTCTGTTTTGTCCTTCGATCAAATATTCTGATCAATTTGGCATTTGGGTAAAAATTAAAAAAAAAACTGTGAAAAGTGAATTTGAGCTTCATTTATGTCTGTTTCTGTATTTCTTTGTGGAGAACAGTGTTTTTACTTGCGAATAAACCTAATTACGATTGGTTAAAATCACTATCTGTATGCTGACTTTTTGCCGCCAATGCACCAGAGAAGTTATTGGCCAGTAATTCACATGTTTAATTGTTTAGTGTTGACCTGTTGATGAATCATGATTTTGATGTGGTGATAATTGTAATTTAGGGCAAAATCAAATGTATGCAGTTGACATTGTATTTGTTAGCTATGTGATTACATGTTGAGTGTTTGTTTGAATGACTGGTTTATGATATTGGCTTAATGATATTGTTAGGGAAATGGCTGGGAATGTTGTTTCGAATCGGCCTGCTTCTTTTGAATTTGAGCTTGTTGAAGGGGACTCAGGTGAAAGTAGTACCGTTGTTGTTGCATCGTCTAACCCTGTTAGCCCATGGATAGACCCAGCTGTGATTAAACTTAGGCACCGGATTGGAAGAGGTCCTTTTGGCGACCTGTGGTTGGCGACGCATCATCGTATATCTGATGATTATGAAGAGTATCATGAGGTTGCTGTGAAAGTGTTGCACCCTGTTAAAGAAGAAAATATTAGAGATGTATTGGGAAGGTTGGATGATGTGCTTTCGAGGTGCCAAGGGTTGGAAACTGTTTGCTGGCTTCATGGATTTACTGTGATAAATAATAAAGTGAGTTTAGTGTTTTTAATCCTCTTATAGTGCCTAAGTTTCATTTGGTGGGTTGGTTTGTGGAGAAGGAAGAAGCGGAAAGATGAAGTGCCAGGTTCTTGTGATCTGAATTTTGTGTTTAAATGTTTGTAGATATGCATTGTAATGAGATTTTACGAGGGTTCGGTGGGTGACAAAATGGCTCGTTGTAAAGGTGGAAAACTGCCACTAAATGATGTTTTAAGGTGATTTCCTGGTGTTATAAGGATTCCCTGTTAATGTGTCTCTGAACTTCTATTTTTTTTTTTTTAGTTGCTTACATGTTGTCTGACAATATCATTTTGTGTTACAGATATGGTGCAGATTTGGCTCAAGGAATAATGGACTTGCATTCAAAGGAGATAGTCATTCTCAACCTCAAACCTTTTAATTTTCTTTTGAATGAAAATGACCAGGCAATTGTTGGTGATGTTGGCATCCCTTATGTACTTCTAAGCTTTTCATTGCCTAATGCTGACATGGCTCGCCAGCTTGGTACCCCAAACTATATGGCTCCAGAACAATGGCATCCAGACGTAAGAGGCCCAATGTCGGTCGAGACTGATTCATGGGGATTTGGTTGCAGCATATTGGAGATGTTGACTGGAATTCGGCCATGGAGTGACAAATCTGGTGATGAGATATATAAGCTGGTAGTGAAAAAGCAAGAAAAACCTCCCATTCCAAATGGGCTTCCTCCAGCTGTTGAGAATGTCATTATTGGTTGCTTTGAGTATGACTTTAGGAGTCGCCCTGTGATGGCCGATATCTTGCATGCTTTTAAGAGGTATGCAAATTGATGCAGTTGTGCCTTAAATTTCTGTGGGGAGGAAGCTTCAATTTAATCACTATCCATATGATGTGTGTATTAGTGGTTCAAGATTTCTAATATTTATGCTTGCTTGGATAAAAGGTGAAAAAAAATTGATACTATAAACAGAAGCTAGTAAGGGATATTGTTTCGGACTTTCGGTATTATGGTATATGTATATAGCATGGTTTGATTATTGCGCATGAAACATTTGATGAACTTTTGTGACAGTATTAGGCATTTTATTTTTTAATTGTTTACGATTATTATCAGTGTTGTAAGATAGTAATAGCAATGTTCCCAAACCTTATATGCTCTAGTTTGACAGAACTCCTTTCTTCCCCTACAGTTCACAGAGTATAGCTAACCAGGATGGAGGCTGGACTGATCTTGGAAGTAGGATGCTCAGGGAGAAACCAGGTGGTGTTGGTTATACTGAGTGGTTCCTTGCAAAAGATCACCTACAAGTGGGTGACACAGTCCGCTCTAGAAGATCACCAAATGCATACATCCCCAGAAACATGGATGTTCCTGAAGGAACTGTAGTTGGTCTAGAACGTGATACCGATCAAGATGGATTTGTCCTAGTGAGGGTGCATGGCGTTCATGACCCACTAAGAGTCCATGTCTCCACACTAGAACGGGTGACATTCAACATGGCAGTAGGAGATTGGATTCGGCTGAAGAAAGAGAACAAGAAGCACTCACCCGTGGGTGTTCTTCACTCTATTGACCGTGATGGAACTGTTTCGGTAGCATTTATAGGACTGGAAACACTATGGAAGGGTGATTACTCTGAATTCCAAATGGCGAAGCCGTACTGCGTGGGCCAGTTTGTCAAGATGAAATCTAGCACTTTCAGCCCCCGGTTTGAATGGCCTCGCAAAAGAGGTGGTGATTGGGCGACTGGGAGGATATCTCAGGTGCTGCCAAATGGCTGCCTTATTGTTAAGTTTCCTGGCCTACCAATTTTCGGTGAGGACAATGACTTCTTGGCAGATCCAGCTGAAGTTGAACTTGTATCGTTTGATGCTTGCCCCACTGTGATTAAAAAGTATCAACATCTAGAGGATTTTCACTGGGCTGTGAGGCCACTTCTGATTGCATTGGGTCTGTTTACTGCCATGAAAATGGGCCTTCTAATTGGGAAGAAAGTCGGAAGAGGGAAACCAAAGAAGGGGTGTGATCCGGTGGCAGCAATACCAAATGACAATCAAAATGTGGATTGCCAGAGTGCTAGCAACAACCACCCATGGCGTCCACCAAAGGTGACCAACCCTTTCAGATGAGACGTTGAAGGAACCAACTCTCTGATCAAAGCCCAGTGTCTGTAAGTAACCTAATACCAGCAGAATTCAAGCTTCATGCTTGTCTCAGCTTACACCATCTGCTCCCTTTTATCTTAAATTTAATTTGGAACTAGTAACTTGTTATGTAAATATTTGATGATTTGTTCATTTTCGTTTTAGTGTACATAACTGATTATCCTTGGCTCCTAGAATCTTTTCTGTTTGTGTTAATTTTCCTCCTGCCACTATTCCTATTATAGTGTTCTGAGATGACCATGCATTTCAAAATCCGCTGTTAATTGTCTTCTGCTATTCCTATTATAGAGAACACATGCCATTTGCATTGGTATGACATTGCCAGTTTTGTACCCGAATTTTCAAATGTAAGCCTTTTGGAGCTGGCCAAAAGATGTCATACCGTGTGGAAACAGCAACGTATGCTATAAACCCCGTTCATAGGAGATGTGGGATGCTGGAGTACGGCCTACACAACCAGCAACTTCTAGGCTCTACCATCACATGGCTTCATACTGGCAACTAATCCATTCCATTCTCTATGAAACAGGCCAAACACACAACATCAAATGTATCCAAGCAGGTCAAGTGGAGGTATGGAACAACAGCAGAATAACATACACTGATACACATCCAGTTTTTAGGAGGCAAAAGGAAAATAATAATTACATGCTACAAGTGGATCCTACACGCTCACTGTTGCACTTAAAAAGATGACCATAAAACAAACAATTGTGGAACTAATGGGCTGGTTAGACATCTACATCTCTATCAAGTCAACAAATCCAATATCACCTCAACCGAACGCATCTCCAGAAATACTTGCATCTCTGACAAGCTGCTCCGTAAAAGACAGAAGCCGTGAGACTTCAGATTTTAGTTCCCTAGAACATTCTATCTCAATGATGCCATTCATAGAAAAGCCAGAGCTGTTACTCTCACGAAGATCGACTTCAGAATAAGCTTTGTTGCTTAAACTAGCTCTGTTCAAAAGCTCCCGGCTCATTTCTGTAATTTTTTGCAATGCGTTTGTTGCAGCTTCTACTTCTAACTGAGCTGCTTCTATTTCCAGCTTCTCGATTGCAAGGTCACCAACAGTCTTCCCACCAATTCGCTCCTGTGCCAAAGAATAAAGTCGTTCAAGGTCATCTTTGTCACGTACCAGATCTTCCTTTATGTGTGCTATTTCCTTTTCTTTGGTATCCAAATTTCTGAGCACCGTTTTCAGCTCCTCGTTTTTGATGTTGAGAGCCCTCTGCATTGAAAGAACTTCCACTTCCTTTGCTTTCAAGGTTTCTCGGGTAATCTCAAGCTCAGCTTTGAGTTGTTCTCTCTGCCACTTGAGACTATCTGCCTGAGTTTCTGGCAAGTGAACTGGCAACTTGGCATTGGTATTATCAAGTGGGCTCAGAGCATAAAAGCTTTCATCATTAATTGACAGAACTGCTTCCTTCGTAAGATCTACAATATGTTCCACCAATCTTTCAGCATCGGAGTATTTTTGTTTTGCAGTATTTAACTCATATCGCATGGTCTGTGCATTTTCATCCTTCTCCTTCAGCACAGACGCTGCTTGAACAAGTTCTTCTTCTCTTCTCATCAACACTCTCTTGAGTTCAGAAGTCTCTTGTTGTACGCCTTTCAACCTATTGCCTGCATCTAAAAGCTCCAAATCCTTTTCCTTTAATAAAAGCTGAAGAGAAGTTTGTTCGGACCTTAAATGCTGTATCTCTAGTCTTCCTTCTACCAATTCAAACTCTTTAGCCTGGAGCAGAATCTGTGTTTCGTCAAATATAGTACGCTTATGGTCTACCTCCTCTTTAAGAGCTGAAAGTTCCCGAGTTGCTTCTTTCAAGGACAACCTCTCCTTTTCTAATTCTTTTTGCAACTCACCAACAAGCTCCTTCTCCAAGGATAAATCCCGCTCAAGCTTCTCCTTTTGAGCTACAGCACTCCTGAGTTTAACCCTCTCACTCTGCAATTCAAGTTTGGCCTCTCTCAGACTGACCATGTAAGATGTAACTCTTTTTCGTAGCTCTTCTAGTTCCGTAATTTTCGTATCTAGCAGCTGCCCATGACCATCCATTCTTTCCCTAGCTGATGCTAAAGCTTTCTGGGACAAGACTAGCTCAGACCTCACATCCGAAAGAAGCTTCGTCACTCTCCCAAACTCCTTCATCGTTCCATTTGTTTCCTCGACATGCTTAGATGTTTCCTGAAATAGCTTTTTCAGTTCTCCCTGGACCAAAAACCAATCCATAGTTTGCTTCTCCAAGTTTCTCTCAGAAACTTTCGCTTTCTCAAATTCATGCTTATACATGCTTCTAGAAACTTCTAGCTCCTTCTCTTTGGCTTCAAGCGACCTCTGGAGATTCTGGATCTCGACTTCTTGGGTTGCTACTATATCATTTGCCTTCTTCAGGAGCATTGCCTTAGAACTAAATTCTGATTCTGCAACAGCAGCTTCTTCAGTCTTCTTTATCAGTTCATTTTCAATCTTCGAAAGTTCCCTTTCTTTACCCAAGAGTGTCGACCGGGCATCTGATATCACCAGATCCCTCTCTTTCAGACGAGTTTTCAGTTCAACAATTTCTCCGGCTTGAGAAGTTAAGTCCATACCAGCTACTCTTAGCTCCTCTTCTAGTTTTTCCTGCTTCACTCTAGCAGCTACCAGTTCCTTTTCTCGGAGCAGCAACTCTTTCATGGCACGATCCTTCTCACTATTTTCCGAATAGACTCGTCTCTCTGCATCCTGCAAATCTTCTTCCTTCTTTATCAAAGCTGACAGGGCAGCTTGAATATCAGATTCCAGCACACCAAGATTAGCACCTAGCTCAACAACTTCAGGCGAATGACCTATCCGTTCCTCAAGTTTTTGTGCTTTTCTGAACAGCTTCTCCAGAATAACCCTATCTGGTTGATTTGCACCACTATCACTAACACTCGGCGGTCTATTGCCATTCAAAACTGAACTAATGACCCATACCGACTTAAACTTCCTTCCTTGGGGCTTCAGAAACTCAAACTTCTTCTGGTTCCATTTGAGATTAGAACTGCTAAACTGCACATGTATACAAGTAGTCAACACCAGGACTCCAACTCAATGTTTCTCCAAATCCTCCCTTAACCTCATCAAATTACTACCAAGTCAGCAATAAATCACACATAATCTCTATATTAGACGTGGTGAACTGAGTGCTTGCTACTGAATACTGCAAACAGAATACTATTATCCATCTAGAGCAGGTTCACAGATATGTTCAGCAAAAAAAAACTTCACACTAGTATAAATTATGCAAGTGTGCCAAGCGTTTCCCAATAAATAGAAAAAACAGTTATTTCCTCCGCTCTCACCTTAAAGCCTCTGGCAACTTAAGAAAACACAGAATCGACTACCCAGCCGGTTTTCTTACTGATTACGGAAACTAAGTACGACTTTTCTAAAGTATAATCAATTGAAAAAGTAGGATTGCAAAACGTATGGTAAGTTTTAACAAGTGAAAATAATCTGCCAGAATCAGATTTGAAATGATCACCTACTTGCTCCCTAATACTCCCAACTTAATATGTTCAAACTGTTTTATTAACACTATTTGCAACACCAGATAAACTAAAATCTACTTTTAACTAGTTATGATTCATGTGATCACTTGACAATAATCTGAAATTTCTGGAATTAGAACAAGTTCCAGTTTCACCTTAGATCCTAATTAATCCCCGAGATTAAATTCAGAAGTTTGTAAAACTAAACCTCAATAGCACGAAATAAAGAGTTACATAAGCACAAATCAATTAAATTCAAAACTCAAGTTCCAGTTGAACCACAAAACTCAAGCCCTAATTGAATCTAGATGTTTAACAAAAAAAAGCTCGAATATCCAGATAGAGAAAATGCACAGAGAGAAAGAGATAAATACCTGAGAAAGGTGTTGAGAAGAAGCGAGAGAAAAGGGAGAAGAAAGGGCCATGCTCAGCTCAGGAGGTAGGTGCTTGTAATTGTACAAGTAAGAACCTGAATCGGAAGTGTACATATAGAAAAGCTGTATCTATCATCTCAGAGAGAAGAAATACAAGTTGATATGGTGTGAGGGAGACTCCACCTGATAGATACAGTTCTGAGTGTATCTATCTATCTATCCATCCATCCATCTATCTATATACGAACGAAGATAGACAGAGAGAGCTTGAAGGTGAGGCAATGGAGGGAAAGGAAGGAAGCTTAGTTTAGCCGTGTACACCCTATTCCGAAGTGTCAATGGATTATTATTCTTATATACTATAGTCTACTTATTTTTTGGGTAAGTTTTACATAAAACAAATTGTATTATCAAACGGTTTAATTTTAGATGTGAAGTTGATTACGATTAATGACAAGGATTATCTTTGCCATATGTGGGTAACTTTTTAGTTATATCAGAATATAACACAAATTTATGTCATATCGCTTCTATTTTATCATCATCATATGTTAACCTGCACTTTTATCTTAACAATCTCTTTGTTTAAACTCTCAAAATTTTGAATCATTTAAATACCCTTACCCAAATGTATTGTGTTGTTTACTCATGTAATTATTGTTCAGCTAATGGTTTTCGGAAAATCCAACTTTGATAAATTTGAGACGATGAGGTCAAAAAGTGTTGGCACCAAAATAAGTACGCAGTTAGTTCATATTTAATCCAACAAAAAATAATTGATAGTTGAATAATTAGTTGGTAATTAATTAGTTATTTTTTTTTCAATAAGTTAATTTGATTAGCTTGTAAAATTAATTAGCTTCTCAGCTAATTTGTTTAAAAGTTACATTTCAACAGAACGAAATTTTTATTAAAAAAACTTATAAAATTGAGAAGTTAATAGTAATGAATCCTTACCCTATTTTGTTTTAACTAATATATAATGTCGGTTGGATTTTTGGGCACAAGATATGCCTACTGGACACATTAGTATTCAATTTTTCCGATGACGTGGAATTAACGTTCCTATCCTTCGAATGTGTCATTTTGTCCTTGAGCCGACAAAATGTTTATTTCAGGAAGGGGGAAAATATTGTGAACTAGCGCAAAAATGTACAAACTTTGAAGATTTTAGGATATGAAAGGTGCCTTTCTTCATTACATGTATTTACTTCACCTACAAGAAAATTCGTTCCATGTTAATATTTAAGTAAAATAATTCACGTTGCAATAAGAATGACTGAAATAATGTTTGTATTAGTATATCATTTTTAATTTCTATTAGTAGTACTATCTATATATACTAATATACATTAATTTTTATTACGAATTAAAGAAATTATAGTTTTACATTTTTCATGAATTATGGAGTCGGAAAAACTATCTAAGTAATTATCTTCAAGTATTTAATTAGTATTATTATATAACTAATACTTTTAATAATAAATAAAATTGAAATATACTCCTAATAAAATGAACTAATAGAAAATATAAACAATGTTGTTTGTGATGTAACTGGATCGTCCATTCTTATATTTTAATATTATATCACATTTCACTGTCCGAACTTTACGATACACATACACTGAAATCTTTTTCTGGGTAGTAGTATAATATAAACTATGTGGGTGTGGATATTGCAATTTGCAAACAAATAGACCTTGTAAATTAACGCATCGACCGGCAAGGAAAATAAAGGACACATGGCGATAAGTAAGCCTTATGTATGATTTACATTGCAGATGTTAAATAAATAAAGCGACTATTTAGATAGTGGTTGAGTGGTTGTTGCCTTCCTTTCCCTTTCAAAATGCACAAGCATTATATTACAAGATGTTGCAAAATTGAAGGAAAGTATTGTCAGTATCATAGACGCGTATTTTGTGGTTATCACACACAGCTCACGAGAGAAGCAAACACAAATAAAATTTGAATGGTTATTTAGATGAATTTTAATAAAATTATATTTAGAATGAAATTAGAATGAGGTATTTAAATTTTAAATTATATTTTAGACCAAATCATTATTCATCGTGCTAAATAAATCGATTTAAATAATTTCCCAAACCACCTTTAAAAAAGGTCCCAATTCATAACCATTGATTAAACCAACCAATGGATCCTCTTTCATTCCCACCTACATTTGTCCTTAAAGTCATCCAGCCTCTCATTTTCATATTGATCATTTGCATGACCATAACATCAATAGGTATCATTAACCTATCACTCTTCCCATGTTGTAACTGCAAACTGAAATTGTATGGATTGTTAAGTTGAGAATTGATCTCGATCCTTAGGATAAATTTACGCTGCTTTAGTGAATATGATGCAATTGACATGATGTTTCCAAAGATAAAACACATCTCTTCACAAAATACACACGTCAACTCACATTTAGTCCCAAGTCATATAGTCCAATTGTTCACAAAAGACTCGATTTTAGCTCGACACCTTATGAAGGAGTCGAGCTCGAGCCTCAACAAGCTCCCTCGAAATGAATTGAATCTTGTAGTAGCTCTATGGCCACATCACTCTTGGTTAACTAATATTCTGAAGTCCTATGTATGAACTCTCGTATCTTTAAAATATCTTAAGGCAAGGTCTATTAGACATGGTGACAGTAGCATAATGACTAGTGATACACTAACTCCCCAATCATTTGATACAGTCATACACATACGATGGACTGAAATCTCCCTATATATCTGAGGAAATTGTGAATATCAACCCATTTTGTACCGAAGAAGCACTGGCCCAATAACTATGAATTCAGCCCATCATATGGGACCAAGCCCAGAAAGCCCATGTATTGCATCTTCTTCTTCATGGATAAAGTAGATTAAATTTGAAGAAGAGAAAATGGCAATGGAAAATGAACCCCACAAAGTCTAATCTAATCACCATGCAATTGAATTATATTTCCCACCACATGTATCTCCTCACTGCCATATCCCTATATCCCTTCAAATTCTCACTTTGCTGCTGCAACATACACTCTACATTGATACAGCATCTTCATATTCTTCTTCATATTCATGTTACTCTACTGAACACAACAGACAACTCCAATGGTGACTCTACCTGGAGCTCACTTTGCAACTAGTCCATATAGCTGCCACGCTGATCACAAGAAATTTCCGGGTTTTCGTTCCGTTTCAAGTAACTTTTTTACCAATCAAGTTTTCTCTTTTCCTTTTTTTCTTTTGTTGCATACAGGATTAGAGTTTTGATATTGAATAAGATGATGATTTAACTTCTTTTTGTGACAAGTATGTGCCAATGTTGTTGCTTCATCAAATTGAGTATCAAGATTTTATCTTTTTGTTTCTAGAGTTAGAATGTACTCCTATTTCGTGTTTACTTGAGATTGATGGTGTTGCTGTGGGTCTAATTAGGACTTCGTGGATGAAAATGCTTGTTTTAGTTAATGCATTTGGTTCAAATTATAGGTTTCATAGAAATAGCATTTAGGAGAGCCAAATCATATTTCTAGAAATGTTGTAATGGTAATTTCTTCTATTTATTTGTTAGTGTCCTCTTACCACGATCATAGGGGAGAAATGGCTCATTTGTTTAAGCGAAACTCTCAAGTGTTTTGGAAACTTTGAGATTGCCAATCTTTTGGAATAGAAAACATTAGTTCATCAGTGAAAACACAGTCCTATATAGAACTTGTTAGAGATGCAATTGAGGTAATGTACTTCATTGCAAGTAAGAGTTCTAAATGTATCCGAATTTCAGATATGCTCGATGTTTTACAAAGATGATCATTGCGATAGCTGTGAACTTGCGCTTCTATATCAGATGTAGTTTGTTTTCGTGATAGCAGAGACCTGATACTTGTTTGCAGGAAAGGTGCTTTCTGGAAAGCCAACATATGGTTCTCGGATGCCATACCCTGTCACAGCACCATATAAGGTCTAGCAGTACCCTTCTGGTCATCCTGTACAAGGGCAACTCGATTTTAATTTACAAAATTATTGCTTTAAATATGGTGATGTACGAGTTTAGAATTATTGAAGCTAATTATTATGCTTAGGTGCCTGGAAAAGGAGAAGAGAAAAGTTTCAACAGTACATTATGGGCTCATTCTTGTCGAGGGCTTAACAACAAACTATCACCGGATAAGCTAATGAAGAAACAT
Organism: Plantago elongata; assembly: GCA_036897095.1. Classification (NCBI taxonomy): domain Eukaryota; kingdom Viridiplantae; phylum Streptophyta; class Magnoliopsida; order Lamiales; family Plantaginaceae; genus Plantago; species Plantago elongata. The sequence continues at coordinate 16,188 of JAYMSP010002529.1, forward strand.
TCCCCATCACTGGATCTCGGGGTTCTTAGTAATCCATCAGTTAGTCACTTGAAATTTTTGGTGCTGTGTGGATATTTCACACTCCAAAGTACTCATCAAGCATTGGCCGGTTCAGATGTTGCTAGTAGCCTGCAACCTTTTCAATTCTTAGGGGATCTCGGAGATATAAGCACAGGTTTTGCTTCAGTTAGTAAAATTCTCCCTGTCACTTTTAGCAATTTACTGTACTTGGCAAATACTCCTATTAATAGACTTTTCCAACTATTCCAACCGCCATGTTAATTCGTGATACATTTACTGCAGGCATTCTTGTTGATATTCTTTTCTGAACTTGGTGACAAAACCTTCTTTATCGCGGTAAGAATAAGTAATAAAAAGTTATACGCCGCACGATAATTCAGTCATAATTTTTACAGTCTTTCAAATCATTATACTTTTAGTGACTTCTCTTTTCGGTTGGGGAGAGCCATGCCTCGTTGGTCCAATCTTGCTTCCTATTTTGTTGTAAGATAGACATAATGTTGGGTTGGTCTTATATGCAGGCACTCCTAGCAGCTAGGAACTCTGCAGTTGTTACATTCATTGGAACTTTTGGTGCACTCGGGTAAGTAGATTTCAGTTAGTGACAGATTCCCGACCTCCAGTAGCAATTTTTTGTGCAGTAGTTATCTTGACGTTGAGATGGAGCAACACTCATTGGCATGCTATTTGTAACATGATCAGGATTATGACCGTTATATCTGTTGTTCTTGGACGAACTTTTCATTATGTTGACGATATCCTTCCATTCAGGTTAGGAAATTACTTGTGTTTTTTGGTACTAAATTGGCTCATATTAATTCTTTATATATGAAACCGTCTACTTATTGAACAATTGACATCCATAAAGTGGTTTTACTTGAACATTTTGATACAGGTTAGGAAATGCTGATTTGCCTCTGGACGATATAGCTGCTGTTTGCCTCCTGGTAAGAAACTATACAACCGTTATTGAACAAAAGGCAATTCATCCGCATTTTGACATATTTGCTTTGAATTGCTCTTCACTCAAGTTTCATGGCAACTTGTGTTGATAACAGGTGTACTTTGGTGTTTCAACCCTGATCGAAGCTTCATCAGGTGATGGTTTAAAAGCTGAAGAGGAACAAAAGGAGGTCAGTTTCCTTTTGAAATATGATAGTAGTACTAGTAACAGTTAATTTTGGATATACTTTGAACTGACAGATGTTAGATTTATCCAGGCACAACTAGCTGTTTCAGAAGTTTCAGGCTCGGGTGCTGGCATATTGGCCACTGCGAACACCGTGTTCAGCACGTTCCTGCTAGTTTTTGTTGCTGAATGGGGAGATAAATCTTTTTTCTCCACAATAGGTTGGATGAAAACCTTTGTTCTCTACTTTGAAACTTATATCTTCCCTCTTAAAGTAGATGCGCAACTATTTGCTCCACAGTGACATGACATGACCGTGAAGTTCTGAGATTTTAAATGATTTAAAACCATTGTTGGAAACTGTAAGCGAAAATTCTAATCAACACTTTTTTCTTTCAGCACTTGCGGCAGCCTCATCACCTCTTGGTGTCATAGCTGGAGCGCTTGCTGGTCATGGAGTTGCAACATTGGTAAGTACTGGTTTATTTAAGTTCCCGCTTGCCAAATTTTCAGATGATTGTGAAATTATAAGATGAGAAGAATAATGTAAATGTGTCTTTTAAGTCAATCGGCAAGTGTTTGCGCAATATGCTAAATAATAGTGGTGTTGAGTGATTTTCTGAGAAACTTCTAAATAGCTGCTTCACAAATATCTGCATCAAAAGTTATCTTTGCAAACACATTGCTATCAAGTATGTAGTCAATTATGTTTTTTGAAAAGTTGGAGCGATTTTTCTCTGCAGATTGCTGTTCTAGGGGGGTCTTTCCTAGGAACATACCTGTCCGAGAAGGTTAGCTTACTCTTGGAATATTCGATCATAAACAGCTACAGGATCAACAGTTACAGTTACTGCAAGTTGAATATAACTGATTCTGTTTCTTTCTGTTCAATAGGCTATTGCGTACATTGGAGGCACTCTCTTTCTAGTGTTTGCAGCTGTTACGTTGGTTGAGATTGTGACCTGATCGTAACTGGTGAACTCATTACAGAGTTGGAATTGCATTTCGACGCTGCAAATCCAAGACAAAGGATGAAGAGCTGCCTCAGACTACTTCAGTCGAATCTAGAGCCATTAAATTAGAACTGAGTAGGATGAATATTACAATTTTGCAAGATCCATGTATGATTCTTTCAGAAATAGCTTAAGATCGTATGAATCTGTAACACGAAAATTATCGACCTTAGAAAATTATCGACCTTAGGACTGGTCTGATAAAAAGTGCGAGACATCTTTATTTGAGGAATATATTCTTCTTAAGCATAAAGAAAAGTTTGAATTCTAAAGCGTTCCTATAAAAAATTGAGTGTACTTAGAGATACATTGTGCACTTCACAACATGTATCTAGGAATTTTAAAATTGGGGGTACGGATGTACAAATAAAATTTTAAAGCAATCTTACAATGTGAAATTCCAAATATTGACTAAAAACTTCTTAGAATATGGTACTATGGTACTGTCATTTTCGATATATATTGCTCATAGAGTTCTAATTAATATATTTGCACATTATGCATAATTAGCACCAAACAGATTACAAATTTAATCCACGATTAGTACTAGCATGCGAGAACATACCAAGTTGTATGTGGAGATTGATTTGAAGCAAGCTTTTTTAGCTCTAGAACGGTGTTAATTAGCGAAACTAAGTATGAACATGTCGGAGACGTGCTGTGAAATAATTTTGATTTATAATAACGATTAGGGTTTATTATTTAAACACTAGTTAGCGTATTTAATTAGCTAGAAAAATTCTTATATATATAAAAGAATTCGGTTCTTTCTTCATATCTATCAATTTTCGATATTTTTCTTCGAAATCAGCTAATTTTAATCCGTTAAATTTATAAAAAAACAATTTAACAAGTTTTAAGTTTATTATTATCATATTTATAAGTTATAACACTCCATCACGTGTTGACTCGATCACTATCCTTATATTTTCACACTAATAAAATTGAACCGATCGTGATGTAATTAGATCGAATATGTGGAATTAAACCACGATCAGAGTGAATCCACAAATGTCGGGTTCTTAAACTCCACGACCATGCTTGTGTTTCTGATAAACTCGTAATAGTTGCCAGAAGGAGCACCGAATTTCAAACGAGCCTGAAAGGTGGTGGAACAAAACATGTGCATGATGAATCTATACCAAGTCAGTTAATGGATCATTTACTATAAGATTTGGGCCATGCTATTATATGTCCATTAAGGCCCAAACCTTACACGTTATAACATCCCACAACAGAAACAAACACTTCTCTTGTTCAGTTTAATATAGCTACTTTCACAATACAGTTTGTCCCTTCGGGGACATCCGATAAAATTGGAACGATACAGAGAAGATTAGCATGGCCCCTGCGCAAGGATGACACGCACAAATCGAGAAATGGTCCAAATTTTTTTCCTCCCATTTTGAAAATTATCATATTATCTAGCTTACATACTACTTGAAAAATTAAGTTAATTCACATATATAATTATGTTCCGTAAGAAACTTAGTTAGTTTATCATGGAATTGACTTAAATCTATCCAAATAAAATCAAGTAGCTATATCTAAAGCATATACATGAAAATTATCATATTATCTAGCTTACATACTACTAGAAAAATTAAGTTGATTCACATATATAATTATATTCCGTAAAAAATTGAGTTAGTTTACCATGAAATTTACTCAAACCTATCCAAATAAAAACAAATAGCTAAATCTAAAGTATAAACAAGTGTAGCTATATTTATGTTTTCTGAAAATAAGTAAGAAATTCATTAATATAGTCATATCATCGAAACCGAAAAAATTATTCATATAGGGAGTTTATTTATGAGGAAAAATTTCAACGGAAAATATATTTTTTATAATTAAATAATGATTTTGTTTATGAATCTATACCAAGTCAGTTAATGGATCATTTACTATAAGATTTGGGCCATGCTATTATATTTACAATAAGGCCCAAACCTTACACGTTCTAACATCCCACAACAGAAACAAACACTTCTCTTGTTCAGTTTAATATAGCTATCTCCACAATACAGCTTGTCCCTTCGGGGACATCCGATAAAATTGGAACGATACAGAGAAGATTAGCATGGCCCCTGCGCAAGGATGACACGCACAAATCGAGAAATGGTCCAAATTTTTTTCCTCCCATTTTGAAAATTATCATATTATCTAGCTTACATACTACTAGAAAAATTAAGTTGATTCACATACATAATTATGTTCCGTAAGAAACTGAGTTAGTTTACCATGGAATTTACTCAAACCTATCCAAATAAAATCAAGTAGCTATATCTAAAGCATATACATGAAAATTATCATATTATCTACCTTACATACTACTAGAAAAAGTAAGTTAATTCACATATATAATTATGTTCCGCAAAAATCTGAGTTAGTTTATCATGGAATTTACTCAAACCTATCCAAAAATAAAAACAAGTAGCTATATCTAAAGCATAAACAAGTGTAGCTATATTTATGTTTTCTGAAAATACAGTGAAAATTCTACTAATATATTCATATCATCGAAACCGAAAAAATTATTCATATAGGGAGTTTATTTCTAAGTAAAAATTTCAAATGAAAATATATTTTTTATAAAATAATATGCATAACTTAAGTGTTATATTTGTTGAATAAAATTACTAGATACTAACTTGCTACAAATATTTTTGATCGAACAAAAATGTTCATATATATAGATGAACTACTACTTACACGGAAACTAAAAGTTAGGTTTATTATTTAGAAGTTAAAATTAATATTACAAACAACTTTAAATATGTATTTTATATCTTAAAATACAAGATGAAAATCATATATGTAGATAAATATTATTGAATATTATATTATTAATTATCATAGAAAGGTATATTTATTTAATACACGATCGATTAAAGTCATAAAATATAATAATGTTGAGTTTATTTTTATTTATAGTGAATCTTAAATTTAAATTTAAATTTTTTATGAGTATTGGGAGAATTTGTTTATCGTATGGAACGAATAAACAAATAACGGAGAATAAAGTGGAAAGCAAATAGTTCCATCGCAAAAGTAGTGAATAAGCACAAATGCGAGCATGACACGTACAAGTTAAAATTCGTGAACCTAGTACAGAAATCAATTCATGGTGAATTAATTTAACGAACATACTAGAAACCTGGCAAAATGATCTGATTGGCTAATCTAGTGACACCTCGATAGATGATTACCTCTCCCTATCGCTATATATAGGTACACATCTTACTTCACTTTGTAAACAAATAAATCAGCCACACAAATAAATCTGCTGTTAGACATGAGATGAGAGTAATCTCTTTATTTTCTCTGTATGTATCATCTTGAAGATTTTGAATGTAGTTTCGTCCCTTCGATTCATCTTCTTCTTCTTTTCCTTTGCTTGGTAATTAATATATATGATATATGTATGTTTTGTTGGATATAAAGCTTCACTGTCTTGTTGATTGGACTAATCAATCGGTTGCCATTCAATTCGTAATCATGGAGCAAAATAGATCTCAAATCACCTCTATGTTAAGCTTTCTGCATGATTAATGCACGGTAGCTTATGGTGCCTGAGAATATAAAAATATTATTACATTTTTCTCTTTTTGAAACTATTAATGGAGATCTTTAGTCTAGATCTCCTTTTGTTGAATTTATTGGAACAAAATTGTGGAATTATACAAGTCATCAACCACATAAAACACTTGTCGATCTCCTTAATTTATATGATCTTTGAAATTTTAGTTAGATCTTTTTGAGTTTAAGAATTATGTGAGGTAGCAAAGCAAGCTTCACTGTCTTGTTGATGGAACTTTTTGGTTGCCCTTTAATTCGTAACTATGGAGCGAAATAGATCTCAATTCTTAAGATCTGCAAAATCAATGCAACTTATCTTACGGTGGATGAGAAATATATGTTCCTTCATTTTCTTTCAGACTTAAGGTGTAAAAACCTTGAATCTTTTCAACTTAATTTTTATTTTATTTTTAAGAATTTACGTAGTAGAATTTTATAAGTGTGTGCCGTGTGACTAATCCAAATGGCTAGACGAAAGTGTAGGTCCAATTTTTAGAGGCGTTAATCAACAAATAAAATGAACCATATTATACAAGACATAAGACAGATTTGAACTAGTTAGAAATTAGAATCAGATTAAAACTAGTTAGCCATTTCAATTTATAAGGGGCCGATTTACATTTGAATGGGATTTTGATGAAATTATGTTTGGAATGAAATTTAAATGGGGTATTTGAAGTTTATTTTATACCAAATCACTATTCATCGAGTTAAATGGAGCAATTTAAATACCGTGGCAATCAACATGTAATTGATTTTATTTTAAAGGTGGATACGTATATCTGGTTCAAAATCAAAATTGTTGATAGAACCTAATAAAAAGTAGTATGATGTAGGACTGGTCTGATAAAATATGCGAGACATCTTTATTTGAGGAATATATTCTTCTTAAGCATAAAGAAAAGTTTGAATTCTAAAGCGTCCCTACAAAAAATTGAGTGTTCTTAGAGATACATTATGCACTTCACAACATGTATCTAGGAATTTTAAAATTGCGGGTACGGATGTACAAATAAAATTTTAAAGCAATCTATTCAAGGCGATCGCTTGCAGCAACCCTTTCTCATTGCATTTTCAATAATTAGATCTTTATAATTTTAAAACACTTCTTATTCATGCATATCTTAGAACAAAACATGTGCATGATAATGAAAGTTTAGTGAACAAAATTTCATCTTAAAAAAAAAAATAAGCATTTTATATAGGTGGTTTAACTATCCATATCCTAGAGTTTAAATCCACCGTCTAATGTGGTGGTCAAGTTGGAGAATAGTTAGCCAAAGATTTTCTTTTGAAACGATAAAATTATTACGATAATGTTTTCATCGAGGTAAAATCATTGCAATATTCTCCAAGTATTTCAAATTACATTTATTAATTGTGTTCTTGTTTTAATCTTGACTGTGCTAAGATTGACATGTTTTCATGGCCATGATTTCACTGGGCTATGCAATGGTAAAATTCATATATGAATATATTAGTTTTTAAATGGAATATATTTGCATGTGTGTGCATTTGGGTCTCCTACCTGATTGAGCTTGTTAAGCCATGTATCATCGAGGTCCTCTCCAGGACATTTTCAGGGATTGGTTGGTTGATGACTATTTATATTTATGTTGGAGAAACGATTGGAGAAAGGATGATGACCATTTTGCGACACTTCATCCAGTATGACCTTATACATCTTGGCTTATGATCTGGATTTGGTCTTAATTTCGTGTTTTATTTACTAATCCAAAAGTTGATGCACTTATACTTCTTTTACCTTTTACTTAATTTACTTCATACAAGAAAAAGACTGATATGAAC
>JAYMSP010002530.1:0-23738 GCA_036897095.1 Plantago elongata
TATATATATATGTATATATGTGTGTGTGTGTGTGTGTGTGTGTGTAAATCTTACTGCTCTGCTTGATTCGGTTGAAGTGCCATGAGATTCACCCTTACACATTTTTTTAGTTGTCTGAATGGCTCCGGTTTGGAGAAGGTTGATAGTGGAGGCAAGTCGATTAGAGCAGCTAGTGGTCTTGAGTGTAGTTTTGTATATCCTGAAGTAGTTTGATGTTTCTAGAATTGTATTTATTGTATTTGTGTTATAGATGCTCTGAAATGCCTTTTTCAAACTGTTTTACAAGTATATTGAGGCTTCGTCTTGGCGTGAGCACATCTCACAATAGACAGTCGGTCGCGCCAAATTATTTTGATTTTGGGACGTGACAATCACATGGTTAAACACTTTTACAATCATTGAAAGGAATTTGAAACATTTGAGAAATTTTAGGCAGGAGCATGCCCAAGCCTTAAATGTCATAGTAACACATCATCTTTAAGATTCATAACAGCATTGCATGATTTAGATGGAGTAGACTGAACATGGAATAAGCCATTAAGCGTCTTAGAGCAAAAAAATCTCCTTATGAGATATCATGTCCTGCAACAAACAAGTGGATGAGTATAATAACATCATAAACCTTGGATCCTTGATCAACTGACTAACAAAAATCAAGTTAGAAGTGAAACTGGGAATAAACAAAACATCATGTAATATAAGTGAATCATTTATCATGACGTAACCAGATAATTGAGCTATTGTATATTGACCATTAGGCAAATTAATAACAATAGAAACTCTAATAGGATCATCACAGAACAAAGAAGAATCTCCCATCATATGATCAGTGGCACTTGTATCAATAATCCATACAGATTTATGTGAAGTACTAGATGTATGAAACACATATCTACATGTATTACCTGTACCAGAAACATAGTGAGGAGACTGAGCCTGCATATTGTGATGAGGAGATCTCACAACCTGATTAGAAGAGTAATGAGCTCCTTGTACAACATGAGCTAGATAAGTTGAATGAGCATTTGCAACTTGATTCTGAGCTAGCTAAAATCTGTAAAACTGCAAGAACTGATTGTACATAGCAGGATCCACTAAATTTGTACCAATATTCTCTGAAGTACTGGCATTAGCACTGCTATCAGGCTTTCTTGCATATTAGAACTCTTCCAATTTGGAGGATACCCAATGACCTGATAACACTTGTCTACAAGTATGCCCATTCATTTTGCAATGAGTAAAAAATGGCCTAGTCTTCTTGCCATCTTTCATGTATTGCATACCATTATACTGCCAACTATTAGCTTGCTTGGCTATACAAGCCACAGCTGAACCATCATCTGCAGACTGAGTTAACATAGTAGCATATGGAATACTAGGTGCTAGGGTTAGAGAATGCTAATTTTCCTCTTGATACACCATAGAAAACACTTTGGTTAATGGACGAATAGGACCAAGCTGAAGGATTTGACTTCGAAGAGGATAATAAGACTCATTCAATCCAAGTAAAAAAATCACTACATAATCAATTTGATGCGAAGTTTGCAACCAAGAAAGAATACCACAAACACATTGCAACAAATGACCACAAGAAGACCTTGGTAACTGCCTCAAACTGAGAATTTCATCCCAAAATTCCTTTAAAACACTGTAATATTGAGTAACCGATTTCGCACCTTGAGATAGACTGAATAGATTCTTACGAACTTGAAAAACACGAGGACCATCACTATGCCCAAAACGATTCTTAATCTCATTGAATAACTCATAAGCAACAGTCATATACATCAAGTTGTTTCTCACCTCAGTAGTAAGAGAATTTAACGACCAAGAATGCACAAGATCATTAGAACGTACCCAAAAACCATGACAGGGATCATCAATAGCAGGTTGCTCGATCGTACCATCAATAAAACCTAATTTCTTCTTGACTGAGAAAGACATCAACATAGCATTATGCCAAGCATTGAAATTCTCACCATCGAAAGTCTCAAACACAACCTTCTTCGTTGGCAGATCAACAGGATAAAGATAGTACACAGAAGTCAGATCATCAGACAAATCACGAACACCAGAAGGATCATATGCCATGGATGACAACGAACAATGGCAATCGAACAGAGAGAAACAATCACAATCGAATCAAAATTGATCGAAGTGATGATGAATGCGGAAGCAAGGATCGATCAATTGGTACGTAACTGATACCATGTAGAAATCCGAAGATAACTGAATTGTATAACCAAATTGTGTTTTCACAATGATAATAGAAGATAACAAGATAATGAAAAAGAGCTGAAATGGAGAGCTTATATAGAGCTATTACAAGTCTAATAACGGTTTTAAACCGTAAAGTACAATTGTTCAAGCTAACTGTACAACTAATATTGACGTCAAATTATTTTTGTAATTTGTCTTGATTTTCTGCTGCTCCTTGATGAAGCTAGTTATTAAGTTTGCAATCTAGGATTGCACTTGGGTACCCAAATGTCAAAATCAAGTGTAAACTTCAACATGAAAAGCATATAAAAATCTATTGAAGTGTACACGGGCCAAAATCAAACTCAATTGTTTGGTGTTACTTAACAAAGTAGGGCTTGGCTATATACTATGTCGCACTGTGGAGGCATAGACGAGCTTCCAGATCTGTGGAAACTCGTCTGTGCTTCGACGGAGCTCAGTCCAAGCTTCCCACAGCTCCGGTGAATTGGTTAGAATTTCACCGGAGCTCCGGTCTAATTAATAATTTATGTTTTTAAAAGGGGGCTATTTTGAATATTTTGATTTATTGAAAGTTTGATTTTGAATTATTTTGGACATATTTTGTAAAGTTTAAAAGACAAAGAGCATGTAAATAATTAATCATATATTATTTTTACTTATTATGCGATGCAGTGCGACATTATTATGCGATAATATGACACCATATCACATAGATAAAAAATAAACGGTGAAAATTAAATTTTAAATTAATTTAATAATTTACATTTTAGTATTACCGTTAGTTTAATGCGACAATATTACTGCCCATGCCCAACCAAGTAAGACCGTATACATACTATAATGCTTGATTACTTCACAGGTTATGAAAGCATGTGGATGTGTCGATTGACTTGTTTAAGACTATCGGGATCGGCAAAAAGCTACTGGTGAGCCATCATCATCGATCATTATTTGAAAATTAACAAACCACACGCTTGCTTGCTTAAGATTAATTATTAATTGTATGGATTAGTTTAGCTAGCTAGCAAGTGTTAATAATTCTTCCAATTCTCATTTAATTACAATTAAAGAAAAGAGTGTAGTAGCTAGCTAGCTAGCTAGCTAGTACTTGTAGAATTTAATTAACAATTTATGGATATAAATTATACAAAAGTGGGCTCAAATGTCTAGGATTTATGATCTAATTAGTAGGTCTACCAACTGATCATCGTAGCTCCATCTAGTCTAATGCAACTAAGTAATGGTTAATTAGTGTTTGTGTATTCACAATTGTCGACCAAATGTTCCCCTAATTGCGTATCATTTGGAAAATTAATTATACAAACATCCATCCATCATTTAATAGTGGAGTATAGTACGTACTTCATTCGTCAAGACAACTCCAATCTTGTTCTAATCCTACAATACAATCTCTATCATTACATCTTAATTAATTAACCAAAATAATTAGCCATTACCACATAAGTCACCCTCAAGCTAGAAAATGCTTTTATTTTATTTTTCCTTTTGTATATATTCCCTCTCTTTATTTTCTTCGAAAACCCAAGTAGATAATCCGCATATTCACCATGCATTTTCCCCACGTTGCAAGTTTTCATTTGTTTCGTAAATCAAGGTTACCACTTGTAGGGCTTGGTCGACCCCCGGAGTGCTACCAATATTCGTATTATTACTATAATGGACCACATCGTGGGCCCAAAACGAACGAAGGTGCGAATAAATAGTAATTAAAAAGTTAGCATTCATTTTTTTTCCATGATAGTATTAATAATATTTATAGGAGTTTGAATTAGTAGTGAATTAAGCACTTTTAGACAACTATTTTGGTCTTTGGTGAGGCCTTTTCCTAGCATATATTTGGAGCCCAAGAACTAAAAAAACATAGGAAAGTAGTAATGAAGCACTTTAGAGGGCACTTTGGAACCAAACTTGAAATGTTATTTCGGCGATACGTTGAACAAGCTTAGAAAACTAAAAGACATGATCATGACTATTGACTAGCTGCAACAGTGTAGTGCTCCTGTTATTCCAGTTTCCACCCATTTATCGGACAATGGATCGACTAATTCTTCAATCATGTTAATTAAATAATAATATACTACAAAGATAAAAATTGAATTAATAATCATCATCGAATTTGATAACTTAGTATGTAATAAGCCAAAGATGGATGCATTTAAGTCCCAAAAAATAACCAAAGATGCATTTCACACAAAATATATGAGTAGTAAATTTATTTTTAAAACTGTTAAAATTTTATTAATAAAAATTAAGAGCACAAGTAATACTTTCAACAAAACAATTACAAAGACATAGACACACATCCAAATCATATAACAAAATCTAAATCGCATCTATAGAGTCATCCAAATCAAATACAACCATAAAAATGACATGACATTCATATCTCAGCACCAGAAAATGCTCAACCGCCAGAACATTGCTCACTATACACAACAATCAACTTATCTTCACCACCAAAAATGAATCTCAAAATCTCGTAAACAATTTCATACTAGGATACACTACACAATCAATTCCATATGTAATTCGGTAGTGCCTATGTTATCGATGTTTGCACTTTGGTGCGTGCTGGTTTGGTATACACATCCATCAACTATTACAATATTTAAGTCGTTTATTGGATAGCATCTGAATACGTCCAACACGACAACGATAATGTTGACGAACCATAGATTCACTCCGGATTGTATTCATGTTCCTCCATCATATGTAATCGTTCAGGTCTATATAAGTAGTAATGTGTCAGTTAACATCATTTCATTAATTTTTAAATTAAGTTTAAAGACAGTATTGAACGGATTAATACTTGAATTTGGAAGTATTAATTATGAGGCAGAATTGCATAGTTAGTTGGAAAGGTAACCGATCATAAAAATGGTGAGTAAAGTGAGGTTGGAAAAGATGTCGTTGACTAGTGACCAGAAAAAAACATTATTTGAGTCGGGAAGGGGAAGCTAGCTAGCTTTTAGCCTTTTAGTGATAATAAACACTTAACATAGTACCCCCTTCGAATTTTTATTCGTGCCTATTTGAACAGACTCAAGAGGCGCCCGATCACTCGAAATTCATACGTATATTCTATCTAATGTATAAGGATATATAGAGATTTAAAATCTAAAGCTAACGATACCCGTGATGATAAGGTAAGGTGTATATAGTACAATTCATTTGAAGTAAATACATTAGAAATATCGAGATTCACACAATTAACAATAAGGATGTTCTTATTTAAGGGTTTGTTTAAAGAAATGAACATGCGTGGAAAATCCTCTTCGCATCTAATACAGTCACTAGTTATTAATTCTTGCATTTTATTAAGCTGTTAATTTAATATATACTCGTAAGAAAAAGTCTTCTAATATATAGAACTTAAAATATACTTTTTATATATTACAAACTAATCCCAATTAATATTTAATTGTCAAAAATACCCCAACTCAAGGGCCAAAAGATGAGTCGGGCTATAGTAATATGGGCCAGTATAAATACACAAACCCATCAGCTAAACCTAGATTTCGCACCATTCGTCAGACGTTTTTTTCATTCTTCTTTCTAGCTCTTCTTTTTCTATCTAGTTTCTATCATCGAAAAACGTTGAAAATCATCAGAAAAATCGTGAAAGCCATCGAAATTCAGCCATAAAAAATTCATCGATTCATCTCGTCATTGAAGATTGTGCTCTCACCATTCTCAATCTGTTGTTATATCATCCAAAAAATAGTCAAAAAACGTATTTACAAAATGTACGAACATATCACTGTGATTTTTTTTGTGATTTGATTGAAAAATATTGCTACATACTTTATTGATCGTGTTGTTACGCTGCTACGTATAGGTTTTCATGTTTTGTTGAGGACTTAGCTAGATAGTTGATCGATGTATGTTTTCATTGCGATTTTCAGTTGTTGTTGATGGTAGATGAATATTTTAGTATGTTTTCCTTCTGATTTCACTAGTTGTTGGTCGTAGATGTCAGATTCAGCTGGAGCAAATTCGACAACTGAGGTTGTTGATGTGCTTGTCTAACTTAAAAATATAGGTCATGTTCTATAATACCTTTACCATGTTCTACGCAATTTGTCCCATGATTTCATATTGTAGTTGTTTTGATACCGTTATTGTGTAATTTTCAATATATCCCATGATCTACGTCATATGCTCCACGGTCTATGCATATGTCACCAAATAGATACTTATTTTGAGTTGTACCACATGATCTTTGTCATATACTCCATCATATCTGTAACGCACCATATGATTTGATATCCAGTAATTTACATGTCACTAGTAGATTTGTTTTGAACTGTAAACATTGATCTCTATCATATTCTCCATGATCTCTACAATGCACACCATGATTTAATGTTATCTTGTTTACATAATAGAGACTTGTTTTGAACTGTACCTCATGATCTTTGTCATATGCTCAATGATCTATGCAATGGACCCATGATTACATGTTATGTTGTTTAAATGTCACCAACAGAGACTTACTTTGAAATGTAACCATGATCTACGACATATGCTCAATTATCTCTCCAATGCACTCAATGATTACATGTTTATTTGTTTACATGTCAAAACCTACATAGACTTATTTGGAAATGTAACATAAGGTCATTAACATATGTTTCGTGATATTTGAAATGCACCCCATGATTTCATGTTCAATTCATTACATGCCACAAGTAGAGACTTGTTTTGAAATGTAACTTATTATCTTTGACACATGATCCATGCAATGCAACACATGATGTCGTGTGAAGATAGTTAATATGTGACAATTGGCTTGTGCAGAACAACTCAACCATCGTATTCATTGATGATGACTTTAACATCGCCGGAAGTTTGGTAGGACGGGCAACAAACAAGTTGGATGAGATGATATTATCGAAAACATGATGCGAAAATTGGATTCTCTCTCAAATGATATGCATCGAGGCTTGATAGAAGTGGGAAGGTTAATCAAATATCTCAACGGGTTTGCTTCCACAGGAGTAAAAAGATCCAGAATTTTCAAATGCCAAATGGAAGGAAAAAACAAAGAGTCAAAGGTAAAATTGAAAGGAAGAAGCCAATCACCACCTGATTTTGGAGACAAAGATCTACATAAATACTTGATATAATTCACTACTTTGTGTAATGAGAACTTAGTATACAATTTATAAAACTATGTTAAGCATTTAACGATCTCAGTATGCCAACAATTTTATTGTACCATGTTCTCAAACATGTTAATTTTATTCCAAACATCTCTGACATGACCTCAACATATTAAACCATGATCTCAACGTGTAACCTTATGATCTCAGTATATTAACGATCTCAACATATAACTCCATGATCTCAAAAAGATTAAAAGCATGATCTCAACATATTACACCATGATCTAAACGTATTGCACCATGATCTAAATTGTATAAATTAACCAAGTTCTCAAATTTTCTTGAAGAGCATGATCTCAACATATAACACCATGACTTCAACTTATTGGACCATGATCTTTGACGTTTAAATCATGTTCTCAAGGTTTTCTTGAGAACCACGATCTCAACATATAACACAATAATTTCAATATAGCACCATAATTTCAACTTATTACACTATAAACTCAATATATTAGACGATGATCTCAAAAGATGAAAGCATGACCTCAACATATTAGCCCATTATATCAACGTGTTAATCCATGTGATCTTAACATATTATACCATGATTATGTGTTATCAAATTAAGTTGAATATGTGAAACACTTGTATATCAAACAAAGAACATATATTCAAATTGAAAATATTCAGTTACAATTTGAACATTCCTTCTTTTCATCTCTATCAATGTGGCATCTTATTCTTCATAAATAATCTCCATTTGCCATTCGTAGCTATTAAACCAAACATGTTTCTTCTTTGTTGCACTTGAACCAACATCCTTCTCTATTGCCAAACCTTTTTCATCCTCCTTCTTTCATCTTCTCAGCAACCTTCTTGTCATAAATCCTCCTTAATAGACTACATATAGTTCTATGTTTGCTAGACTTATAGTTCTTTGTTAGCAAATTGACAAACTCACTGATCAACAGTGCACCCCCGACATCCATTAATATCAGCTAAGCACATTATTAAAATTATTTGAGCATGTATTATACCCTTCTTTAATATCTATAGAAAAGAAGAAAAATATATGTTATATAAACAATCGTACATGTTGTCAGACAAACAACTTATGTTAAAGACAAATTTAAAAAAATCAAAGTGAAAATAAATGTCTTCATCAATTCAGGTACCACAGTCATTAATATATTTTCCAGTGAACACATATAAAATGTGCTCATAAAACCATAATATTAAAGAAGTAGCCCATGTTTCCAATGAATATACCCAAAATCTCAAGCATACCATATAATATCACAAAAAAAAAACTATGTTCTCTATATTCCGCAGTCAATACAGAAAAATGTTTACAGCAAAAAAAAATGATAAAAACCTCCAGCGCAAGTCGCTGCCTTCCGCTTCCGATTCCGGCTACCATCCGTCGAACTTTCCATTTCGTTCTTACCAACCAATATAGTACGAATAGCTGCAAATCTCAGATAAACAACCACAAAATTTCCAAATCAGAACAAAAAAAAAAAACATAACAAGAATAAAAGTGACAAACAAAAACAAATCACGAAGATAATTCCAAACAAAACACTTACACAAGTCTCAAAAAACACATAAGAGGTAAAATCATCAAGATTGAATAGGTGCAAGGAGAATCAAGAAGAGAGAAAAATAGGAGAAAAAAGAGAAGAGAAATAAACGAGAGAAAATAGGGGAAAGAGAGAAAGAAATGGAAAAAACCGTTGCAAAGAGTTCCTATGCCAACCATTATAGTCAGGTCGGGTTGGGTCGGTCAAGTAGATCTGCAAAATTATGTCAACAAGTAATGTAAAGTAGTTAATTACAATATAATCTTGTCTCCAGATAGTTTATTTAGAGAGTCGTCTATTAGGAGACTTTGTGTACTCATAGTAGTATTATTTCACAAATTAAAAGACTTTCTCTAAGTACTGTAAATGACGGGGGAAAATTATAAAACATATCGTAGAGCGAGACATATCCAATTCATATACTACACAATGACTATGTATTTTTTGTATATTTTACAATGTATATTTGTCCATAAGATATCTCACGTTCAATTTTTTCCTCCGATTTAGTGATTTATTACATACATCTCGAGTATCTCACGTGCTCGACACAATGGCTATGCATTTTTAATTTTTTTTTCTTTTCTTAATTTTTATTTTAAAATAATTTTCGATATTGAATCACGAGTTGACACTATTGAGCACGTGAGATACTTTCGGTGTGTGAAGTACTTCCGACATATGAGATATTCCCATAGTGTGAAATAAATCACCAAATTCGAATAAAAAATGACTGGAGTATATCATCTGAACAAATAACTATTATAAAATATATAAATAATATATAATTATTATGTAATATATAAAATGTATGTATATTCGTATATTTTTAAAAATTTCTCACATGGGTGAATATGATGATTAATTTTTTAGAAGAATTTAGCACGTGAGAGGTACTTACCAACCAAGATTAAATTTAGCCCAGGTGTGATGACTGATGGGCCTGATGTAAACGCCTACTTTATTTTATCAGTAATGTGTGTGAAATGATCGACCTTAAGATAATGCGACATGCTTATATAAACTTTTTGTTTTGAGAATTAAATGCTTATGAAAACTATAAAGTTACTTCTACAACATGAACTAAAAATAAAAATAAAAAACAAAATTAAACATGAAATTGAAGGAAATAAACAGATGAACAAATTAATTTATTATTTTTTTGCAAAACTGAGTGTTATTTTTTAAATAAAGTATTATTTTTTTCGGACTAGAGTCAATAGTTAGTTTATTTATTATTGTTCTATATTTCTATGAATGAAGTATGTAAAATATGATATAGATATTATTAAAGAACTTTTAAAAAGTGTGATATAATGTGTGAAAGTATGTTAAACATTAACGGTAAGAAACTGAAATGCCATTTATAAATAATGATAACGAAATGTAAGTTAATTGATAAGACGCTTCATTCTAATTAATAGGTTGGGGGTTCGAGTCATCTTTTTCGTTTTTAAAAAGATCATTTATTAATAATGGATAGTACCTGTAAGTATAACTAGTCACAAAATTTTACAAGAGACAAAATATTATTAAATATTTAATTACAAATAACTTTAAGGCTATAAATATGGAGTAAATAATTATTAATGATAGTTTTCGAAAAGCTTATCTACTAGTCCTACGTCAAAATAGTCAGACCAGACATTCCCTTGGGGCTGGCTAGCTAGCTACAATATGCACAATAATTGCTAGCTAGCTCTATTCAACTCCATTATTCAATCTGATTAAGAATATTTAAGTATCAACATGAGTCAATTAGCTAGATAACAGCAGCTTAAGTATTCAACTGGAAGATCTGGCAAGTAAAACAACTGCTTAAACAATCCCAGTTGCCTATATAAATCATCATCTTGAGTTGGTCAGATTCACATCAGTAGTTCAGTACTATAATCTGCAAAGGTATCTATAGAAATGTTATTCACATGGATACTATAATCTTGCAGTAACAAAAGGTCTGACAATAGAAGGTGTAGTTATATGCATAAATGGCTTATAACATAGTGTAATTTATTAGATGTTTGGTGTGTAACTCCGAGTAAACTTTTTCGCGATGCTACACAACATCACATCAGTTGGCAATTCACACTTTGAGAGTGCTCAATCCTAATCAAATTATTCCTTTACAACAATCTATATATGGAAAAAGTGATGAGATATGCAAGAATCTAAATGAAAGGACATGAAACTTTGGATCATGGTACTTAATTAACTAGGTCTAGGTAAGGTAGCATTGAAAATCTTGCACAAATCAACTACCATACTGATCTATATTTATACTATACAAGTGCCAACTATTAAACTATGCTACACACTTATATAGATCTACATAGTATATTTCCAAGGTTAAGCTCATGGTCTAAACAAACCAATCATAGGGATGAATCACAGATGTCTGACACAACATTTCTAGCTAGGGTTTTCAGTTTAGCATAGAAAGTGCATTCCATGAAAGTTTGAGAAATACAATCCTGACATTATTATTCTTATCTAAACCATACCCCAGGATATATGGTTAACTATTTTCTCACATTTAAAACATCCTCATAATGGATATATGAAAAAAATTGTGACCAGAATGTATATGAAATTCTCAAAGACTTGATGCAGGACACGATAAATTATACTAATACGATTTATTATTATGTAACAAGGTGTGTAAACTATTTGATGTCTAAGTACTTCTTTGATCCTTAAGAATGCTGAATGTATCTGAAAGCAAGTGACTGGAGCTCATCACTATTATCTTGGTATGTCCATTGCCGGTTATTCGACTGCATTTCAAGGGAATCGATGCTAGTATACGATGCATTCTCCTCCACGAAACTTGTGTTTTCGTACTTCACCGAAGGGTAGTTCACATTCATGCTCTCATAATTGTAGGACATGTTGTCATTGTTGTTCAGATTCGAATCAAATTGGGGCATGGAACCCTGATTTTGGAACCAGTTGTGAAACTCCTGTGGAAGAGATTGAGTTCCATTGTACAATTTCTGGTCATTAGGGTTTGTAGAATTGGAGCTGCTTATGATGCTCTGAGCTGCTTGTTCCTTCATGGAAGACAATTGGGCTTGTAAATTCACAACCTGAAAATCAATGAACAAAATCAAAACAAAAGGTAAAGGTACCCTGGAATTCATGAGGGTTTCACTTCATGAACTAATTAACTAACTCAATACTGCCCATACTTAATTAATTTTCTGTGCCATTTGTTATGCAGGGCTATACATGCCAGAAAAAATCCAATTTCATCAGATTCCTAGAAAAGCAGCTTTCAAACTTGAAAATTTAGAAAATCAAAGGAAGTGTAGTGAACCTGCTGTTGGAGAGCAAAAATGTGTGAAACACAACCATAAATGGGATCTTGAAGCCTGGCTTGAGCTTCATACGAGATCGTAACTGCAGCCTCACCCCGATCACCCACCGGAAGGTGAGCGAGGAGCTTCGACACATTGCTTGCACCGAAAACCTTGTGAATGGCTGAAAAGTGAGAAGCACCTTGTTCATGGCAAAAGTAAGGTGCAAAAACACAACCCCTAATACACTTCCTCCTCAAGAACTTGCAAGCACCACAAGGAGAACCAGATCCTGTCATTGTTTTGTCAATTACTTTCTTGATATTGATAATGATGATGTTGTTGATCTTATTGGATATTCAATGAGGGATCTTTAAAGGGCTTGTTTTGCAAAGCACAAAAGTGAAGTTTGTACAACCTGTTACAATTCTTGGGTTAGTGCAACCATTGCCCACTCTTGATGGTTTATAAAACAAGAAGGAGGTTGTGAGGTGGATTATTTTTTAATCTTTATTTTAACAATTGGTCCCCTTATTGGGCGACACATTTGATTATTTTTTTCTTGAAAAAATTCCATCTTTAGTTAACCCTTGTCCTAAATTTTGTTCTCTGGCTTAAGATTCTTTTTGGTATCTTTCAAGAACAAAAGAGCTAACACATATAAACTGAACCCAATGTTCTGTTTTGGACTATGATTGGCTTTCACCTTCTATTGTCAGAACTTTTGTTACTGGAAGATTATAGTGTTTACTAATATTTTTCAAGGTTTCAAGTATTTTATAAAGTCCATCTTATAAAAGATTAAGGAAAGATTAATTTGATGATCATGGAAAAGCTTGTCGGATAATGTTTTTTACCTAAATCGTCACATGTGAGTCATATTTAAAAGTGGTGAAACATCAAAAGGAGTTAGGAATGTGCTGACATTCAGAAAAAAATTGTTACTCCAATGATCTCAAGTAATATTAGTAGTACTATCAAGTAAAGATAGATTTTAAATGGTTCTCTGGATCTGACATTAGCACTGGCTTAACATTTAATGAGCTGGTTATGACTATGTGTGCTACCTAGTAACCATATAAGTTAAGTTCGATTTAGTTATAATTTATGTACTATTTCAATTCAATTCAGTAACTTTGAGTTGAAGAGAACACAACTTTAATTATGATGGTAATCAAATAAATTGCAATTTGAAAGGGTACTTAATTAAGCAATTGTGCAGCTGGTTAATTATAATCTTGGATTGAGACAAGCTAATTATGTCCCTCAAGAAACTTTGACTGGTTTTTTCAGTCTGTTTTGTTAGTAGTTGCTATCTTACACATACAGATAAAAGAGCTGTCAAGACAGGGAAATTTAGGAGCAAATGCGAAACTGTTGATGAATCAGCTTTGTCACAGTTCTATTCCAACTATGGAAATGAGTGAGGGATCATTTACTTTGTCTCTTTTGTGATAGTTATTAATAACATCCGTTATAGTGAGATTTTCATTGATGGTCGATCGATCTATATTTCTTCATTTGTTGATTGCTCCAATCAAAGTAACAAACGATCGTTGTCTTCAAATTACTAAATTGGATCTAGGACTCCTACAAAATGCACTTATGCTAGGCTACATTGTTTTCAATTAAAAATTTATTTAATTTTCAGTAAATTTCAGTGAAAGAATATATAATTTTACTCATTACTCCGTTATAACATTAAAGTAAGGTTAATCTTCTTGATATGTACCATTTATATACTGTGTTGGTAACAAATAACTTACCTAACCTCTGTTACTAGAAGATTGTTCAACTGAAATGAATTGAACTGAACTAAAATATAGTATAAATTATAAGTAAGTAGAGCTGAATTAAATTAAATTGAAATGAACGAAACTGAATTAAATTGAATTGAATGGAACTGAAATGAGTCGAAGTGAACGAAGTATAACTTATACTCCCTCTTTGGAAGTCTCGTATTACGTTTTGAGTTGTTCCAAATTAGAAGTTTCATTTTTTTAAATAGAAAATATATCGCCTACTTTATATATTATACTTCATATTTTAGTTATTATTTTTCCTACTTTATTTAATCATATTTATATTTTATTATATTTTTTTTACTTTATTATTTTTTAAAATTGATATTAAGTTCTGCGTGATTTTTAATTTAATACGAACGGAGTAATAACTTAAAATTGATTACGAACTCCAATGCTTTCAATGATCCATCAATATATTTGTAACAAGACAATGACTTCGATACCTTAACTCTACATTTCTGCACTGCATCAATTTCAATAAATAGAATACTTTAGGAAATATTTGGTAAATTTAATTTTTGAATAATATTTTCCGTTTAATAAGGATGTGAAAATTTCACGGGATTATACAGTACCAGTCCTAATTATTTGGATTAACAAATGAATCAAAAGTGCATATATTTCAAAGTAGATCGAACTAAACAAATGATGGTGAGAAACCACCTGACTAGCTAGATAGGATATAGGGCATGAAACCATACAGTACATTAGGAAAGTACAGTGATTGATGTCTTTTCCAGTTTAAAATTACGTTAATTATTTGTTTAATTCTTGGATATCACAGCTTGTCGAGCAATAACCATAATAGCTTCATAATTTAATAAAGGACTGTTATATATATGTATAATAATTTAGCTCTGTACGTATGCATTTGGTGTTGCCACAAACAGAGAAACCAAGCCGGAGAGAATGGCACTTTAAAAGTCCATTATTATGAATTGTTTGAATCTGCAATTACCACTTTATTTTCGTTGTAATTTTCAATCCACAATTTATAATCGTTGGCAATTTAAGTCTAATTTTAAC
The DNA here is from genome assembly GCA_036897095.1 of Plantago elongata. Classification (NCBI taxonomy): domain Eukaryota; kingdom Viridiplantae; phylum Streptophyta; class Magnoliopsida; order Lamiales; family Plantaginaceae; genus Plantago; species Plantago elongata. The sequence continues at coordinate 15,066 of JAYMSP010002530.1, forward strand.
AAAGTATAAATTAAAAATGCTGATTTTTTTGCTGATTAGAACGATATAACACACTTAGTCAACGAAATTTCATTTGTGTTGACTGTCATGTCACCAAAATTGCCAAACAAGCATATGGCAATGAAAATAGGAGGGAAAATATTTTTCCCTCCAAATTGGAAACACCCTCCAAAATTCATTAAAATCTAAATTTTTCTCCCATTATAAAATTTCTTCTAGTTTCAATACAAGCTGGGTTCATATAATGTACTGTATTTCAAGAATGATAGAATGAATTCAAGTTAGTGATATACTATTCTATGCATTGAAAGGAGAAATAATAAGCAATAGGCAGTGAGCATGATAACACACCATTACATAGATAAGTGGTTCATAATCCAACAAAAGCCACTACATAAGTTTGCTTGAAATACCAGTCAACCAAAATTAAAATTGTCATACTCTAGTTTCATGCTAGAACTTAATTCAGAAATCAGTCTACTACCAAGCAACACAACTAATAATCCAGTCTACTACCAAGGGACACAACTACAAATTTCAGTCTATCACCAAGCAAAAGAAGTATACAAACAAGTCTAGAGAGTTAAAGTGAACTAACTCTTGTTTTTTCCCTTTCCCTTGCCCTTTCCTTTTTCCTGAGCCATAACATCTTTCAGATTGTTGAGGTGTACATACTTCCTCCCACCTTTCTCAAAAGTCAAACCATCTTCTATTTCTGGGTGCCTTTGCCTATACATTGAAGGACCCTCCACCAAAATGTTGGTCTTTGTGTAGTCAAGCAGCTGCAAATTGAATGAATTGAGTCCTAAATATGTCAAAATGTTTATATGCATGATGAAGGTAGAGTGTTTACATTTGGGGCTGCATTTCCTTGAGCCACCTCCTTTCCTCTGTTCCTACAAGTAGTCATGTTCCCCTATTTAAATCAGAACAATAGGCATAAAGTGGTGAAGTTAACAAAATCTGAGAATAGACAATGAAACAAATAGAGCATCAACCTGTGTATTAAGGTCATGATCAACATCAACTTCAGTTACTTGCTTGCCACCATTGTTTGTCCTTCTAGCCTGCAGATATGTGTGAATTAGCATATAAATTGATTTGGCAAATGAAAGACATGGAGCTTGAGAACCAATACCTTCAGCCTCTTAGATCCTTCACCAACATCATGCTCCACAGATATTTGGCTTAATGGATCTTGTGTTGGTTGTGTGGGAGCTCTTGCAGAATTGGTTCTTCTCATTCAACTTGCAGATTTGGTTCATCTCCTCCAACTTGCACAACTAGTTCATCTCCTCCAACTTCTTGTGCCTCTGAGCATCTCCCTTGCACCTCTCCTCTCTTAATTTGTCCAGCTTTTACTCCAGATTTAGACAACAAGTCAAGCTCAAAAACATCATGATCATCTACATTGTCACTCTAATATTGATCATCAGTTTCATTAGACCTATAACTCCCAACTACAAATTCACCATCTCCATCACTAGAGATGTCCACAGTTGGTGGTTCATCTGCATTTCCAGTTGCATTCACTCCATCATCCATTCCCACATCATTACTCTAGCCCTCACTCACTTCATTCCTTATAGCACCATCAACATATATATGAAACTCTTGATTCTTACATTGGTTCACATATCCCTCAAGCTTGTGTTAGTCCCCATGAAAACCAAGCATCCTCTATGTGAACATGGAGCTTTCTCCTAGCACCAACTCCAACATCATCACATAATCCATTTACCAATTCCATATTCAACTCTTTCAATTGAACATAATCTCATTTCTTCATCTTTCCCTAGTCATATGTAGGTTCCCTACTGACTTGATTAGTAAAGCTATCCCCATAGAGCAAAGCTATTGTGAAGGCTTTCTTTGCACGGGCTACAATACACACTACAATATAACAATTATTAGATAAGACCTCACTACTCAAAAAACATATAATCCCTCCCATCTACAAGACAAATTCAGAGACAAGAAGCATCAATACACACTCACCCACCAATTCACCCACCCATTTTGCTTACTTTTAGACATTATCTACTCACTTTAACACACATATCTACCACCATTCCCTCCATTAAATTTTGGGGACCATTCCACATTATCAAATCAACAATGCCCACTATATATACTACACCATTCTCAGTCAAAGTTCAACTATACACACAATACACAAAAATGCATACAACCCAATTCTCCCCACAAAAAACAGATGACACTAACATGTACAAGTCCATTCACAATAACACCAATACCCACCATATATACAACACCATTCTCAGTAAATGTTAAACTACACAAACAATACACAAAACATACTGCCCAATTCGATTCATAGAAAAACAGAGGAAACTAACTATGAAAAAGTGGTGGCAAGTTGAGGAGATAGTCCGGACGAACTCGGATGTACGTCAGCCTTGGAGTTCCACTGAGAATCGATGTTTAGCCGTCCCTTCGTTCCCGTTCCATGATTCTTTCATTTTCTGCTAAGTGTTGAGTGTTTTGATTTGATTTGGGCATTAGGGTTAGCCGTTATGTTATTGGTTTCTTTGTATTTAGTTTATTTTCTCTTTTTTTTTTTGCCAAAACCTTGTGTGGCGTTTTAATGAGATGGCAGTCAAAATTTTGTGTTAAATGTTTGACTGAGTGTGTCAATTTCGCCAAATCAACCGATCTAATGCCAGTCAGCATTTTTAGTGCACACTTCGTCAAAAAAGGACTTAAATTGCCAAGATTATAAATTGTGGACCGAAAATCACAACGAAAGCAAAGTAGTGATTGCGGATCACAAACACCCCATGGTAGTGGACCAAAAGTGCCATTCACTGGATGACCCACTCTCTCAAACCCTAGTACTATCAGTACAAGTTTTTGTGAATAAAACTATTTTAATTACACTTCATTTGTGTAAAACACATTTTTCTACCTATGTCTTTTCCTTTTTCTCTAGAAGAAATGTTTTAAAAAATACAAGAGTAGTAGATTAGCCAAAAGTTCGAGAGAAAGGCATAAATGATCCCGACGTTTGGGCTATTTGGCACAAGCAGTCTAACGTTGGTTGCCCCTTTTAGTGACAATCAACTTTGATCTTGACCAACTTAGTGGCATGCCACATTAACGGTCAAGGTCAATAAAGTGACGAAAGTCCCACAAGTGCCAATTTTTTGATATTTTTGGACCGATTTTGACAGGGGCAACTAACGTTGGACTGCATGTGCCAAATGGCTCAAACACCGGGACTATTTCTACCTTTCTCTCCTAAAAGTTCTAACATCTCTAAATAGGCATTGGACATAGAGCTGGGAGTTCCCATCGACATCTCGCCGCAACTTTGCAAGTGTATCCGCATTCCGCACACACAACCTCCCCCCTCCCCTCCCGTTCCTTCGTGTGCTTATGCCCAAGGCTCATTAATAATTTACAATTTTCGAAAAGTTAAAATGATACAACGAAATTGGATTGGAAGGAGTACAATAATCGAGTCTTAGAGATAAGCTTTCCATTTGGTGAAAAGGCAACCAAACGATCTGCTACAAGCTGCCAGAGTTCCGAAATTAACTAGGTAGATATTACATACGAACTGTTTACTTTTAATCAAATATTAGAAAATTGACACGCGATACTCGCGTGCAAACTCCCAACTTATTATTAGAATAATCTATAAACTAATAATTCATATTATTTTAGAACTTTTAATTACAACATACTTAACTTTTTAGAAAATAAACTAAATAGTATATGATCATTATTAATTTGAATGTTACTTGATGAAAAAAGTACATATAGTACATACATTGTGTTGATACAATATTGTTTCATGAGGAGAGATGTAGAATGAAATAACACATTGAATAAGATTATAGGTTACTTACAAGTAAAAAAGAAAAGCTAACTGTTTATGTGAAGAAAATATAAGAATTGAAACAAAATCGTTGAGAATTAGATAATAGATGTTCAGGAATAAGGGTAAAAATGAAAAATATTAATTTAGTTCGTTAATTAATTTGATTATGTTTTTTTATAATAGTAATAGATTATTATTATTATTATTATTATTATTTTATTATTATTATTATTATTATTATTATTATTATTATTATCATCATTATTATTATTATTATTATTATCATTATTATGCTAGCTAGCTAGGATGGGGTAATGACAAGGCTAACCTAGTCCAATAATTGGCCAGACAATTGCATTAAACGAAGAGGTTTAGTTGATGAACGTGCGACAATTCATTATTCTCATTCGATCGTGCATGCCATCGGTTAACAAACCCACTATCAACGACTAATTCTACGTAGTCATTCTAACTTTCCAATCAAGAATAGTAAGCTATATAATTAAGCGGTCACACGGTGTAATTAATCTGAATATATAGTAAAATTGGTATATATGTAAGAGCACTCTATTCATAAGCAATTGTAGTATGGAAAAAGGAGTACTTACTACACCTCGTTCTATAGAGGAGGTTAATTCATTCTCAATAAAGATACATGTCACATAAGCAAAATCTTATATAATATAACTTTTAAAATTTTATTCAATTTCATAAACAAAAATAAATTAAAAGGTAAATATTAATTTAAAAGTAACTATTAATTTTTAGTATGTTATAATTTTTATTAAATCGTATATAACATTATATGTAAAAGTCCGAAAAAATATTTTCCACATATATTTGGATTCATCTTGGCAAGACGAATTCATAGACACCAATCTTATATAGATAATGTTAACTAAATAAATTATTTTTACATAATAAAATAAAAAATTTATAAATTTAAAGATATGTTTTGATTTATTACGATGAAACGAATCCATAAATGTCAATTATTTATTAAAATAAAATATAAATTTGAATAATTATTTAATTGTATAAATTTATAATTTGTCTTCACTATTTAATTTTAGTATTTTGACCGCATAGTATATATATTGTTTTTATTGAGTCTCATATAAATTTATCTATGTAACTCCGAAAATATTTTTAATTAAATAATTTATTAATTCATTAACATAAATATAAATGTATTAAAGAAATTTATTTTTTTAGAACTTAGTACAACAGTCAACCGAAGTCCACACTATCCGTATTATCAAATCCAAAACACAACCTATGCAAAATTGGCTTTGTCCTCTAAAAATTAAGATCACTTCAGTTCAGTTCTATTCAGTGCAATTTAGCTCAGCTCTACTTAATTATAATTTATACATTACTTCAGTTCAATTTAGATTAATTCAGTTTCATCCAATTCAATTCAGATCAGTTAACTCCAAAGCAATTTATCAACATGAGGTTTAAATCAAGGATATAAGACCTCCGTCGAATTAAACAAAATATAATTACACTTTTAGTTTCAACTAAATCAAAGGCATCTGTTGAAAAAGTGAAAGATTCCAACCAAACCATATGCTATAAGCAAACTCAGCCACCCATCCTCGAACATATGTGAACGCCACCCTTTCATATTAGCCTTACTGATCAGCCACATAGGCAAAATTTGATGTGAAATGTATCTTTGAGTTTCATGGAGTTCCATTGATAAAATTAATTTAAAAGAAAAAACATTATTAGATTGAACGATAAATCTAGACTTATTTACCCATAGTTTTTGTAGTCAATATGGCCCAATTCTCAAGAATGTCATATTTTAAAAATAGAATATACAGTACATGTTAAAAAAGAGCTCAGCTTATGATATTTTTGAAAAATTATTTATTGCCCAACTTAGCATATATAAATGATTGCACAAAAATTAATAGAAAAATGATAACATATTTCAAAATTTCAATATTATTATGAAATATATTTTTTATTTTGAAAATATAAAATTTTAAGTTGCAAATCCTTGTATGATCTCTCTGAATTTTGAGACATTGTTGTTTGTCTCTGTCTCATGTGTCTGATGAGATGTTGAGGTAGACAAGTGTTTGTTGTCCAATGTCATTTAATTCAAAATAATGATTGAGGGACTATCTGGTGATAATTTGACTAAATATTGAAAAAAAATTAAAAAGGTGCCGAGAAATAAAGGAAAAACAATACTATAAATCGAGACACTGCCAGTTTAGATAAGTAAGATTTGTGTCGTCCAGTCAATTTCTACCTAATTAATCAAACGTACAACTAGGAATGCCGACCCAAACACTGGTCAAACAAATTTATAAAGTTTGACTGATCCAAGTCTACTAAATATATTTTATAGTGAAACATGTACAACCTAAAAAAGTAAAGATTTGATACTAATATATATATATAAATAAATATGGTACGACTAATATGACGGATATATTTTTCAAGGTTAGTATCCAACTAACCTGTTAAGGTCTCGACGAGTAGATATAAGATAAACTTTATATCGGGCCATGCACCCGTACAGTAGTATTAAACCCGTTATAAGTAGTAACTGATACTATATTCAATAAATGTACCCCTCAAACCCCAAAACAAAATTGTATAAAGCAATTTACATGGAACAAACATAAGAGAAGTATTCAAAATACAAAATAACATCCATATTTAAGTCATAGTTATCATAAGAATGAATTTTAGTATACCTCTCCAATTAAATTAAATTAAATTGATATTGATAGAGTAAATTATATACTATTTATGTATTAGGACCATCTCCAATGGTCACACCCACTAAAATCAACTTATTTCTTCCATATCAACATTTCATTCACCTTACAATCTCAGCAACTATTATACTCCAATGTTCACACTTTATTCAACTTTTCTTTTTTCATTTCTTTTAAACTTCATCTTTTCATTTCTTATTATTTTTTATTTCATTTAAAATAAAAGGAAAAATAAGACTTACATCGGTTCTAAATCTTAGAACTGGTGTCAACTCTCACACCAAGTGAAACTCCGCTGGAGCTAATTAGAACGTATCAGTCCAATGCCTTGAACTCAACTTGAGTTGGTCCGAGCTAATCAAAATTTAAATGGATGCAACTCATACAACTCTATAACATTTAAAGTTGTTTTTGTTTGTATTATATGCCAGGAGTTTGATTTAATTGGTATTCATGTATACTTCTTAGTATAATTAAACCTTAATTAGAAAAACATGTGCAATAAGATATTAAATATCGCATAATATGTATATAAAGGATACACAATTCATATAATATATTCCAACACGTAGATTTTTTCTACACATGTTTACTAAGTTAGGGCAATTAACAAGATTCGAAAAACTGTTGAGGTCATGTCTATCGATATCATATTACACGGGGAATTCATCATTTTATTGTTAAACGGGTCGGGTATTATACAACCCGAATTTAAATTCATTTGAAATAATAAAAGTCCAGGCCCGGGTTAGAGATATATACTCGAACTAGTTACGTACCTTCGTAAAACAAGACCAGGCCAATATTTTATAGATAAGTTAGTAAAACATATATTTTTCAAAGAGGGGGTGCAAGACTACAGGGTGGGTGCCAAGAAAATTACCTTAACATATAAAATTATATCTGCAAAATAATACTCCGTCCTGACCAGATTTAACTTGGCCCAAACACAAATTGTAAGAGAATGAATAAAATATAATATATAATACTCCCTCAGTCCCAAGTTGAACTTTCCGTGGCCCCAGACACAAGTTTGAAGAAAAAACTAAATAAAGTAGAAGAGAAGGTGTTAAGATTTTTGTGGTTATTTTGATTTACATGGACCTTCAGATCGATGTATACTTAACTGTTTAGAATGGAATTAAAGTTTTCAGTTTCAAAAGTAGGAGATATAGTGATAAAGTAGGGGGAAAATAAATAAAGTAGGAGTGGGGTTTTCCTTTTAAGTGATGGGAAGATGAAGTTGTGACGGACCAAAATAACCAAATGAAATACGGGAATATGAAGTTGGGACGAAAGGAGTAATAAAGTATGAAATATATTGAATAAACTAACATAGATCGTGAAAATGTAAGATAGATAATAAATAAAGAAGGAAATAGAATTTTCATTTAAGTTATGTGAAGTTGATTGGGAGTTTCAAAATCGAATGCAGATGTTAAATTCTGGACAAAAAGAGTAATTCTTATGTGTTTTGTAGGGAGCCAACATACTACTTCGAAGTTGTTGGAAGCCAACTATATAAATTGTGTTATAATACTTTTGGGCTTATTAACATTGTGACCCCTCTTGTGGCTTCAACTCTTAGATTAATCCATAATACTCTAACAATTACATTGGAGTCCAAAAAGAGGGGTGAGAGTTCTAGGTTATTACTCCCCACTTTATACACCAGCCCGCCAAAAGCACTCGACCACTTCTTCTTCTTCTTTTCGTTTCTGCAACTAAATGTTCACTATCATCAAAATTGAGCCAAAATTTGTTCTGAGAAGTTATTATAGCACGTTGTCTTGCTATATTGGCTACCGTGGATTGTCTGGGAAACGCAAATTTGCAATATCGGCTACTGTTCGAAGGTGAGTTTGTATTTTATTTTCAAATTTTCCCTTTTTGCTTGTTTTCGTGTTCTTCATGTTCGAAATATCACCAATTTGCATGCATTGTGGTCTGATTATTCGTAAAAATTGCATCTTGACGAGCTAGGATTTTTCAGAGCAGTTCTGCGTTTTGTTGGTGATCTGTGATTGTAGGTGAATTATGGAGAAGTTTAACATCAGGGTTAAAATTGCTGGTGAAGAGTAC